>JAJIYU010014772.1:0-13068 GCA_030144865.1 Tinospora cordifolia
TCTTTACCTTTAAATGCCTTGATTTTATAAATGTGAAATTGCACTATTGAATTTATTCTAAGGCATGTGGTATTGAAAAATAGAAAGTCAAGTGTGTGTCGCTTGTAAAGTAACACCGGCCCGGCCCGCCAATTGGTTAAGCCCATCGTCAAAAGGAACGATGGTTATGTCCAACTCTCAAATCAAAGAACGTGGGGGTTGGGGTGTTACACGGATAACCTCCCCCATGTGGTTATCAATCCAACAGTGAGAGTCTTTTGACGTAGGTTATAGAAATCTACGTCCATATGTACCTGAAAAATGAAATGGGAGTGAGCTCAATAGCCCAATGGATCATTCTTACACATCACACGCATTATACAGATCAAAATTCAAAACATTACAAACACTTCCACACATTAGGCGTTTCAAACATTCATTTGGTTTTGGTTGAAGTCTAAGACTGGAAGAGGGTTGAGATGCCTCTCGATATTCCCTGTGATCTGAATCAGAAACACATCTCAGGTAACACCTAAGGCTGGTTACTTGTCAGAGTCACAATCTGAGGGAGTGTACTTGCTAGCAGGGAGTACTAGCTATCAAGGACTTCTAGCTATCCCAGACAGCTCCAGGTTGAGAATACCTACGATCTGCCTTGTGGCTCGTCAATCTCAAGCGGTGGCATATAAGAGATACCACCTCAATTCGCTTCAGGCTCATTGATCGCACCGGTACGTGGATTCTTAATAATCCTTCGTCTTATTTTAGTTTCACAAACAAGTTCAATCACACCAAGCATTTCACAATCCAATAGATAATAAATCAAGTTATGCATGCAAGTTAAGATGATATAAAGTGCATGAGAAAACTATGAAATCTAAATGTGTGTTTTCCTATTAATGCATGTCATAAATAAATAAATCTAAATGCATGGTTTTTTTATTCAAGCATGTCATGAAATAATTATGCATAAATTGAAATAATTCATCACACTATCATCCAAGCCACAATCACAAAATCTGAAGAAAGAACACCCAAATTACACATCACGACCCTCAATAACATACAGGCAGATTTTTTTTTTCATGCTTCAATTTCATTCTTCATGTTCTTCCTCTAGTTCATGAATCACATACATCAACAAGCCAAAAATAAAAAATCTAAAAATCTCTTTCAAACAAATCACGACCAGCAGTTTACGCACAAGCTGAAAAATTTTTGCATTTTCCTTCGTCCAAAACTAGCAGCTCAATCACCTTCTAGATTTCTTCTTCTTCTTTCGTTCCTTTATTTTCCTTTATCCTTCATTCACCATCTTCACAGACAACAACTCAACTTGATGTCCAACAACTCCAAAATTGCACCATCAGATTTAGTTCATCATCTCCTCCATTCTTCTTCTTGTTTGAACACGGTAGCAGCAATGAAAAAACCAGATCACGTCCCAAACACATACCAGATTTTTTTTTTGCAACTCTTCTTCATCATTTTGAACTAAAAAAGGCCAAGATTTTTCATCCTATCCTCTTTTTTTGTCCAACCAAACAACAACCAAAAAAACCCACAAAAAAAAAATCTGATTCTTCTTGTTCATTCTTCATTTGGTTTGTCATTCACATGAATAGATTTCAAAAACCACAAATCACTTAATACCAAAGCCCTTAAATTCCTAATCACGAAACACATATCAAAACCCCCAAATCAACATCCATACAAGCCCTAAATCACGTTCTTTTTCATTTTAATCCAAACCGAGATCCCCAAATCCAAAAGACAAAAAATCATATTCATCCTCAAATTTTCTAGCTCCTTTTTGTTCGTTCGTACTAGCTGCAACCGATGTTTGAAAACTTAAATTCCTTCTTCTTTTTCCCAAATCACATGACTGACTATCCCCTTTTTTCTCCCCTGTTTTCGTTTCTTCAACAGCAACAAGAAATTTTTTTTTTTCGTTTGTTTCGTTTGTTTGAGCTTAATCATCACGCCCAAAATGCCAATCACAAAACCAGAAAGTTTTGGTTTGTTCCTCCTTCTTCCATTATCATGAAAACTCTAGAAATTTCTTTTTTTTTTTCTGAGTCAAAACAGAGCATTTTTTTTGTTAGATTTTGATCTTTTCTTTTTTTTTTCTTTAACTGTCTTCCTAAAAAAATGGGAATTTTAGAATTTGATTGATTTTTTTCGATCAGCTAATATTTCTTTTATTTTTTAATTAATTCATTTTAAATTTTGTCGACGATGTACACGAAAGCATCATATTATTATTATTATTATTATTATTTTTTCAATCAAATAATCTACATTTTTTTTTCTGTTGTTGACGTGTACGCAAGGATTGTAATGCTTTCGATTATTTTTTTCAAACTATTGTTTATGCATTGATTAAATGAAATAAGATTTTGACACATTTATTATTATTTTTTTTCATGAATCTCATATTTTTAATTTAAACATTATTAATTATAAAATTTATATTATTTATTTATTCATTTATTTATTTTTGATCAATTAATATTACTTTCATTTTATTTTTTCTTGTTTTGTTATTTTATTTTAAATTCTCATTTTTCTACGAAATAATATTTTATTTTATATTCACGCGCGATGTAACATGTTCGTAGAAGTGCAGGGTGTTACATCTGCAGGGTTTGCCATTGAACGCTTCATATGAAGCCATCCGTATGTTCGCCTAGTAACTATTATTATAGGCAAACTCTTCCAAATGTAGGTACTTGCTCTAGTTGCCTTTGAAATCAAGGACACAAGCTCTTAGCATATCTTCTAATATCTGAATGATCCTCTCAGATTGCCCATCGGTATGAGGATGGAACACAATGCTCATGGTGAGTTTGCTTCCTAGCTCTTTCTGTAAGGTTTGCCGAAATTGGGACGTGAGCCTAACATCTCTGTCTGACACAATAGTTATGGGAACACCGTGTAGTCCCACAATTTCTTTGATGTATAGTTCTCCAAGTTTCCCAATTGAATCTGTAGATCGAATAGGTAGGAAATGAGCTACCTTCCTTGACAGGCCGCTGACAAAGTCCATTGTAATATTATCCCACTTCCATTCTAGTATTGGAAGCGGTTGAAACATCCTTGAAGATTTTCTATGGTTTGCCTTCAATTGATGACATGTCAAACATCGAGAGACATACTAGGCTATATCCCTTTTCATGCTTCTCCACCAATATGTCTTATTTAGATTTTGATGCATTTTGTCACATGCCGGATGCATTGTGTATTTAGTTTGATGAGCTTCATCCAACATGATTCTTCTGCTTTGCCCATTTCCTAGCACACAAACTCTATTCCCAAGTCTCAATATACCCTTTGTATCAATTTTGAAATTTGTATGCTTGCCTTGCTTGACACCCTCTGTGAGATCAACAATCCACTTGTCAATTTTCTACTCATCTTTGATTTGGTGTAATAAGTTTGGTTGGTAGGTCATAGCATACAAATATGCTTGTTTCTCATTTGATGCAATACCCAAGTTATACTCACTGATTAAATGGTACATCTGTTCTCTTTCCTCATCCTTCTTATTAATTTTTCTATTGAGTGCATCGGCCAGTACATTGGCCTTGCCGGAATGGTAGTGCATCTAAAAATCATAGTCTTTCAAAGATTTTACCTACCTTCACTGTCTTAGGTTTAATTCTTTTTGGGTATAAATATACTTTAGGCTCTTATGATCTGAAAATAGATCTAAACTCTCCCTATAGAGGTACTGTTTCTAGATCTTCAGTGCAAACACAATTGCTGCCAACTTTAGATCATGGGTAGGGTGGTTCCGTTCATGGGTCTTCCATTGCCTTGAAGCATAAGCTACTACCTTTCTGTCTTGCATCAACACCACGCGTAATCTAATTAGTGAAGCATCGGTGCATAGGGTGTACCTCACACCATGAGTAGGCGTGACTAGAATGGGTGCTGAAGTTAACCTTTTCTTTAATTCTTCGAATGCCTACTCATACTTATCATTCCAAATGAATTTCTCTCCCTTCCCAATTAACTTAGTCATTGGTCCAGCCAATTTTGAGAAAACTTGGATGAATTGGCAGTAGTATCTAATAAATCTAGGAAGCTTCTAATTTCTGTGACAGCTATAGGCTACTTCCAGTTTGATACCACCTCTACTTTCTCAAGGTCTACTAATATCCCTTTAGCTGAAACCATGTGGCCAAGGAACTTGACCCTTTTCATCCAAAACTTACACTTGCTAAGCTTGACATATAGTTCATTTCTTCTTAGTACCTCCAAGACGATATGCAAATGTTCCATGTGGTCAGCCTTTGATCTAGAGTAGATCAGAATGTCATCCACAAACACTATGACAAATCGATCTAACTGTTTGAAAACTATATTTATCAGATCCATAAATGCAACCGATGCATTTGTTAAAGCCAACGACATCACAGTGAACTCAAAGTGTTTGTATCGAGTTTTAAAGGCTATCTTGTATATGTCAGACTCTTTGATCCTTAGTTGATGATACCTTAACCTATGATCAATCTTGAAGAAGTGAGTGGCTCCCCTCAACTAATTAAAAAGGTCTTCTATTCTAGGCAACGAGTATTTGTTCTTTATCATTGCTTGGTTTAGCCTTTGGTAGTCTACACACAATCTCAAGGATCCATACTTTTTCTTCACAAACAGTACTGAAGCTCCCCATGATGACTCACTAGGTCTGATAAATCCCTTGTCACGGTGTTCATCTAATTATGTCTTTAGCTCAATTAGTTCTACAAGTGTCATTCTATAGGGGGGAATGGCTATGGAATCAGTGCCTGGATGCAACTCGATCTTGAACTCCAATTATCTGTGTGGTGGGAGTCTAGGTAGATCATCTGGGAACACTTCTACATATTCCCATACTACAAGTATCTCCTTAGTATTTCCTTAGACTTTCCTGTATCATCTTCTAATAATTGCCTGAAGTCTTCTTTCTATTTTATAGAGTAGAGTATGGGTAACATAGGACTCCTTGGCAATCTCTGCATGT
Organism: Tinospora cordifolia; assembly: GCA_030144865.1. Taxonomy (NCBI): domain Eukaryota; kingdom Viridiplantae; phylum Streptophyta; class Magnoliopsida; order Ranunculales; family Menispermaceae; genus Tinospora; species Tinospora cordifolia. The sequence goes on from JAJIYU010014772.1 coordinate 4,988, forward strand.
CCCTACCTATCTTCAGTGCCTTACCAGATGGTAGCTTCACAGTCCCTCTTCGTCTCTGATAGTCAATCTATCCTTGATATTAGGTCAATCAATCTATACCCAATATCACGTCATATCCATGAAATGGAGTACATAGAGATCAGAGGAAATTAGCTTGTTTCCAAACCTAAGGTCACATCTACAGTATTTCCTAGAGCTCATAGCAGTCTCGATGGGTGTGGCTACGTCTAATGTCACTGACAACAGAGTTGTTATCAATTGCAATCTATCCACTAGGTTATCAAAAATAAAGGATTTAGTGGCATCCGAATCAAACAAAACTTGGACAACGATACCAAACAAAAGAAATAGACCTTCCACTGTTGGAATGGGATCAGTCTAGGCATCTACGGTATACAGTCAAGGCTGATTTCTCTGCTGTGGTTAATGTGGATGACTACTCTACCCATACATCTACTGCAACTACTAAGGGGCTGGAGCTGGAGCTCTAGTAGGACAATGTCTGGGTAGATACCTTCCCTAATTGCACACAAAACATAATCCCTGTTTCTTGGCCCTCTCTCTGATTGTCAGTCGCACCAACCTAGTCGAGTCTGCTAGGTTTGCTGCCTATCATAAGTCTATGTTTGGCTTTGAGATTGAGGTGCTCTATACCCATCATGCCTACTCTTTTTCTTCCGTGGGGCTCTTGAAGCCTGACCTGGCTGTGAACACTTGGTTTTTTTTAGTGCATGCTCATACTTGAGGTCTCGCTCGACTAATTGTGCTATCTCAGGGTAGTCAACTTTAGAGGAGCTATGATCTTCTTGATCTCTACATTTAGTCCCTCAGTGAATCTGTAAGTCTTGGACTGTTCTTCTCTAATTAGCTTTGGGACGAATCTAGACAGCTCGATAAATCTTTGCTCATACTTGACCACTGTTATGGTCTTCTGAGTCAGCTGTATGAACTCAGTCTGTAATTGTCTAGTCTTCACCGTAGAGAAAAAGTGACCATAGAATAGAACCTTCAACTGGTCCCATGTCATAACAGACTCATCTACTGTGGAGTCATTCACAATCATCTCCCACCAATGGTAGGCGGGTCCTACAAACTAATATACTACTCGGGCAACTCTCATGCGTCCGATAACCCCCATAGCATTCAAATGTTTGTTCATCTCCGTGAACCATTTGTCTCCTTCCACATGAGCAACCATGCCCTCAAATGCTCTGGATCATAGCTTCTGAAACTCAATCAATAAAACCTTCTGCTCCCTGTCATACCCTATCTGTCGGTCATGTGCTACTGGGCCGATGGGAATCGGTCCTTGATGAGTTTGGAGCTGGGGCGGTGACTACGCCTTTGGTTGTGGCTGCATCGACATCTATATCGATGGCTATAGGATCCTTATGACTTGCTCCACTACTCTCTGAGTGATCTAAATAACCATCTCGAGCGTTACCATTGCCCCTACAAGTGCTGCCGTCGCTAAAGTCCCCTCATCCCCTACCCTGACTCATTTGTGTTGACATCTCTAATTGTGTTCCTTCTTGTATTTCCCCTTGTTCTCACCATTATCTACAAGTTGAAAGTCACTTTTAGTATCCAATAGTTTAATCATAATGAAACAAAAATCTTTCAACATTCAAAGGTATTTATTCCTTATCTCGTGACCATTTGGTTGAAAATGTTTTCTCGTGTTATTCGTACTATCATGGCTCTAGATTCATGTTTTTCAGTTCTTGATTGTTCAGTGACCTACAAGTTTATGCTTCTAAGTTATACTTTGAGGTTTCCATCTCTCATGAATGTTTTCGAGGTACTGAATTATTGTTCTCTTATAGTAATATTCAAAATAATAATACATATATAACATGAAATCAATCAATCAATCAATCAAGCAATACATACTAGCATAGTGAAATTCCAAGCTTCCATTTGTGCCTTCGGGTAAGTGCGTCCATACTACCCTCGCCCATTAGCACAGGCTTCCACTTAGAGATTTCACTACACCCACACAATTTCACAAATGTCTCGATCTCTAAGGCTTCGCAAGCCCCAATATGCTTGATCGTCCTATACCCCCAAATCCCTATGCATCCCATACCACATAGAAACTAGAGATATAGGATCTTCTCGATCTCATGTCTTGACTAATCAAGTGTTCATTTTCACACATTTTCAGTCTCTACCTTGTGTCCTATAAGCTTTAATATAGGTTTATGATCCACTATACCTTCGTGGCAACACCTAGTCTCTTTCTACGGTCTCTCTAAGGTCTCATCTTTTGGCTGAAATATTTCTTTTGCTGAGTTAACTAGCAACCTAACCACCTAAAGTGACATCTATCCATTTATTTAAGCACTCGTCCAATATATCTAATAACATGATCCGCTACCAACTTTGCTATCAGAGGAATCATCTTTATTCCAGTGAGCTACAACCTTAGCTCTGATACTAGCTCTGTAACACCCCGGCCCTCGGTCCACGTGCCCCTCAGGCCATGCGCGGAGATGCATGCCCATCCAATAGGAGGAGCCGCAAGGCGGTCGTCCTCCGAGAGCCAGAGTGCTACTGAATTCATCTACGTTCTCTTTCTTTTTTTCAAGTAATAATAAAATCAATTTAAATAAACATGAAATTATTTGAAATAAAACTTCTATGTAAATAAATTGGATTAGTGAATTCAAGTAAAATAATAAGCTTTAAGTTCAAATTTAAACAATTTGAAGATCACTAAAGTAAGTACAAATCATTCAATCATGTATAAATTAATTAGTCCAAAAAGAAGAGTGGGCACATGCCCTGTTCTGATCAAATACAAAAAGATAAGATATAAAAAAAGTATTTAACTAATAATTAAGTATTCCTTAATATTGCTCGACTTGTGCAGCATCACATGTCACCTGAAATAGATGTCGAGAGCCCAGTGGATCATACAACATATCATTAGTATTATTCAGACAAAAATACAAAACATGTAAACACTTTTATTACATTAGGGTGTTTCAAACACATTATTATTTTTTCACACACACACACACACACACACACATATACAGATATATATATATATATATATACATATTACTATCATTTTGAGAGGATTTGTTGTGGGCGCAGGATTGATACTATTTATTGATGATAATGCCCTCATGCATTGTGGTCTTGGTGTCTTCTTCATGGTCTGGGAGCGAATTCGGAGATAATGCATGAGGGCTAGTTAACTTTTGGGACCCTGACAGGGGCATGCGGTTCAAAGTGACACCCAACCTCGTAGCCAGTCTAGCTGAAGACACCGACGATGACACCCAAAGGCTAGTCATCACCCAAATACATGGTTTTAATCTTAATTTAATATTCTTTCATTTCACAGTTCAACACACCTCATTCCACACAATTGATACATCAAGATATGAAAATTAAACATGCAAATCATCCATGTAAATCAAAGCAAGAAATCCTTCCTATTATTTAGGCATGCGATCATGATAAGAAATTTACACATCCATCATGTTATTTTAGCATTCAAATAATCAACGCAATCAATGTTCATTCACGTAATGCTAGCATGCTTTTATGCATCTAATTTAAACACACATCATATTCTATATTTAAAGTTTGAATAATAATAGAGAGTACGGTAATCACACCCACATTATTTTTCACTGGTCCCTTGTGCCTCTGCGCTGCCCTTCGCCACTCTTTGATTTTTAATCTGAAAAATAAAAGTTATTCTATTGAGTCCAGAGCCTCTATAATTCATTCAAATTGAATTTAAAATAGTTTCTCGGGCTTGGATATTTTTATTTAATTTTATTTCACTTTTAAAGTACCTGCAAAGTTCTTACATATATATATATATATATATATATTTGAAATGAGATCCCTCGCATGGGTACGCATTATTTGACGTGTCCAACAATCTTTTATTTCGCCTCTAATGTATTCGAAAATAATTTTTCACAAAAAATAACTCTCAATAACATTATATAAAAATTAATCCTAAGTCTTGAGCATTCAAAAAAAGTGCATGGGTCTATTTGCGAGGTTTAAAAATCCTAAATATGATACTGCAAGATTTTTCATATGCATATTCAAACCATAGATTTAAAATACTAGATTTCAAAGCAATGATTGAAAACTGCAATAGTTGCAAAAATACGAGAGTTTCCAAAATATTATATCTGAAAGGTGAGGTTTCAAAATGTGAGAGATTCAAAATTTCGAGGCCTAAAATATGAGATCTCAAGACGAGGGTTTTGAAAATGGGATTGCAGTTTCTCATTCACAACAAGGCACACACACCAATCCAAAACACTAAACTATGAACATCGAAATGCAAGGATATCGAAGATCGAAAGCTATACCACGTTTTGGTTTTTTTCTTCTTTTCTTCGTGCAAAAAACATAGATTGCAACAACTTGGTTCTTCTTTAGGAATGAATCGCAGCCACATGCAATAACAACACGTTGCTTCTTCTTTTGCACAGAGAACGCACCAACACTAGCTGTGCTTTGATCTTCTCCTTTGTCGTGCGTAGAAAATGCAGCAGCAGCACACTGCTTTCTTCTTTTTCTTCTTTGTGTGGACAACACCAACTGTTGTCACTGCGTCTTCTTTCTGATCATCATACAATAATGCACTAACAACAGATTGTGTACTTTATCTTCATGCAAAAATGCACCAACAGCAAATCGTGTTCTTCGTTTCATGCAGAAGATGCAAAACACGCTGTAGATCTTCATTCCTCTTCTTCCTGCTTTCTTCTTCTTTGTTCCTCTTCGTGCGAGACGCAACAGCAAGGCTATTTCATTCCTCTCATTGGTGGTGAAGATGCAGTAGTAGCAGATCATGTTCCTCATTCTTCTTTCTCGCCCAAATCGTGGATTTGAGCTCTTGCACACCAACAACTCACAAATTTGGTTTCAGGTAACAGATCTTCTTTTTTGCTGCATAGGAATGGGCCAGCAGCTCATAGATTTGATTTCACGCAAGATGCGCCAGCGCTGGCCTTTCTTCTTCTTCTTCGTGCGGACAATAATGCAACAATTTCTTCTTCTTTGCGAACCACGCATGGATCGCTGTGACACCCCAACCCCCTAGAAAGAGGTTTAAGCTCAACCACAAGGCGAGTTGGGTCCAATGTTGCATTTACAAGTACACAACTTGTATCACATTCCATTTTCTCAAGTCTTATTACTTTTCAATGAGCACATAACCCAAATAATTTAACTTTAATTTATAAGACTATTACAAAAGAGATAAAAGAAAAACTTCAATATGTATTTATTGAATAAAATAAAGGGATACATGCTTGAAATTCAAATAATGAAAAGGGAGTACATAACTCAAAAATAAAATTCAACGAAAGGCTTAACAAATTAAAAGTGGGCAACATGCCCTTACAGTAGAAAAAGATTCTAATCATCCATGGTCTTCATATTTAATTCCTTGAAAAATATTAAAGAGAGGGGTTAGCACATAGTGTAATACATCAAAATTTTGTCAACAAAAGTTATTAATGAAATAAAAAAATTCTAAGGCAAATGAAAGTGTGTTAGTGGAAATATCAATTAAATAGAATTGATTATGAAATTTAATGAGTTACTTTCATTTATTAAGAAATAAAGAATAGGAATAAAAATATATATAGGAATAAAAATATATATAGGTATAGACATATATTTATAGGAAAAATTGTGTGAGAATATAATAGACATGTTAAATACTACATATTATGAGAATATATATATATAGAAAAATATGCATATTTGAATAAAAACGAAGTATGCTTATATTTATAAAAAAAAATAAGTATAACATTGTATAAGTATCAATTACATAAAAAAATGAAAGGAATATAAAATATATAGGCAAATAAAGAAATGAACAAAATAGAGAAATAGGGATTTTTAATTGTTGGTAATATTAAAGAAATAGAAAAATATCTAATAAATAAAATATTAAATAATTAGAAAAGAAAAAATATTAGTAAGTCCATAAATAGAATGATTTGTGCAATAAAACCAAGTTTTCATCAATTAGAAAGCGTCTAATTAGCAAAATTCGGATAATAGCAACCTTAGAAAGTGATTTTGGTATTAGAAACTGCATCCAACGGCTAGAAATACATCATCCGCACGATCTAAGATCTCACCGTCACGATCAAAACCGCACCATACGCCCGGATGCATCGAATCACTGAAATCCAATGATCCACAAACGATTTGCCAGATCCAACGAATGAGAACAAACCAAAACCGGCGCCTGGATGCACTGAATCAGCAAAATCCAATGGCCCACGTTCAATCCATCAGATCCAACGGCTCACGGCTCAGGCGCGATCGATGACCGCGAACGTCCTGCGATCGAGGAACATCAAACGGGCCAGATCAGAGGCATAGTCGGAAATCGCGAACACACCGCGATCGAGGATCATGCGACAGCCCGGACAAAATTCGTTGATTGCGATCGAGATCCGCACACCTCGATTGATCCGCATCCAACGGCTTAGAAAGATGTGTTCCGATCGATCGTGAACCGAACGCCACGCTCAAGGAAGATTGTAATACCCCATAATTTTGTCAACAAAAGAAGATATTAATGAAATAAAATTGAGAAAGAAATTCTAAAATGATTGGAGGAAAATAAAATCTTAGGATTACCTAACATTTGATTTAAGATTAATCAATCTATCAAATATTATTTGTATAAGAATTATTTTTTAATTATACAAATAATAGAACAATTATTGAATTAATTATCAAACATAAGGTAAGTAGAGCAAATTATACACACATATAACTCTACCTTTCTGAAAAATACAAATATGAAATACACACACACACACACACACACACACACACACACATATATATATATATATATATATATGAATATATGAAATAAAGAAATGAAGGCATAAATAGGGAAATAAGGAATAAAATGTCAAATAAATACAATATTAAATAATTAAAAAGGAAAAATTAGCAAAATAGATGATTTGGACAATATAACCAAGTTTTTGTCAATTAGAAAGTGTATAATTGCTAAAATTCGGATTATAGAAGCTTTAGAAAGTGATTTGGTAATTAGAAACTGCATCCAACGGTCCAAACTCGATCTGTTCGATCCAACGAATGAGATCAAAGCCCTAAACAATATCCTAGAGCACCGAATCACCAAGATCGGATGGTCTGCAATCAACACGATCGATCCAATGGTCCAGATCGAGGTTCACGACATCGATCGCGAACGGAAATCCGAGTACTGCACTCGAGGCAAATCCGACAATCCAGACACGACTCATTGATCGCGACCGATGAGACACTCGAAGTTGATCTAACGGTCATGATCAAATCCACCCAATGCGACGACGGACAACGTACACGCAAAAATGAGTTCGCGATCTAGTGGCGCGATCAAGGACAATCCAAGCGCTGAGATTCGAGGATCCAACTTCGTGATCGATCCGAGATCCGCGTGCAAAACTCGATGCAAATCCAACAGCCCAGAAAGACGCCTTCCAATCCATCGCGAACCGAACGCCTCACTCGAGGATGATCCGACGGACCATGCAGATTTCATTGATCTTGACCGTGATCTGGTTGATGCGCTCGAGAATAATCCAACGCCTGAGATCGAACCCGCCCGATCCAACGGCCGAAGATCCTTCCGCAAAAAGGTATTCGTGATCTTGTTGATGCGATCGAGGTTAATCCAACGACTGAGATTCGAGCTTCGATTTATTAAACGAAAATCCAAAATTAAATCTGAAAAAAAATCAGAAAAAATCCAACAAAAAATTTCCAAAAAACTTCTATAAACTTGGTTTTCCAATTCCAAGCCAACTTTCTATTTTCCTATGCTTGGGGGGCATGAAAATTTGAATTTTTGCAAGTTTCCCACCAAAAAACTTACCATTCTAATGCTCACAAATCAAATCATCTCAAGCAACAAGAGTTGAGTTTTCATCTTGTGCTTTAAGCCCTCTTCTTGGCACCCCTTCTCACTTTTCTTTTCTCTCTTGAGTGTGAGAAGTTCTTGGTTTGGGGATTCTTCTTGGGTGATTATCTTGGTGTTTGAGCATTGGGAA
>JAJIYU010014773.1:0-13063 GCA_030144865.1 Tinospora cordifolia
CGTGCCCGGCCGCGCTGGGGGGGGCGGGGGGCGGGGGGGGGGGGGGGGGGGGGGGGGGGGGGGGGGGGGGGGGGGGTGCTAAAGATACTAATCATGGTTAGGTTAATAAAATCATTAGGGTTAGTTAATAGTTATGATCTAACCATTTCAGAGATACACTTGTATATAAATTAACCCACTAGTTTTCATTTTGTTATCTATAAATATATAACAATGTAACAATGTTTGTATCGAGAAGAGAATAATGAAACAATAGCAACTTTTGTCTCTTTCCTATTTTTCTTTGTTTTCTACTTTTTCTTTTGTCGTCTACTTTTCTTCTCTTCCTTGACAGCAACATTTCCGAGTCATTCTAGGGATAGGTCTATGGCAGTTCACTGGAATCCCGGTCTCCTTCGTATATCCTCTTACCAAAATGGATTCAAACAAGTAGATTTTGCACCATCTCCACCACTTGTTCCTAGTTTGCTAAATATTCCTGATAGATTGGTAATATTACTTACTAATGTTTTATTTATTCTCCTTGCTCTTCTGCGTTGAATATTTGACTGAAATTGACTCTTCGTCTTCTTCTATTAGTTTGTTAACGGTAAATTATATGACACTAGATTCAGAGTTGTAATCATTCTATTTCATTTATCTTTTTATTAGGTGTTTTATCATGACATTATTAACATGATGATCTTCTTTACGACATTTGGAACATTTAATTATTATTTGTTTGTTTTTTAGAAAATATTTTGCACTTAGTACTATAATAAAGATTTTGTTATTTAAGCCCTTTAATGTCTTTAGTGGGTGAGGTTTAGGCTTTCTAAGTTGTTTTATTTCAAAAATCATGTCCAAATTGATAACAAAAATCACTTGATTCTTTTGTAGTAAAAGATTTTCTGTCATTGTTTTCTTAATTTCAAATCATTACAAATATTTAATCTATTATTTATTATTTGTATCCAACCACAATAAGTATAAGCATTATAATTAAGATTTCCATTACTTCTTTCCCTTATAAGTTCTGCCATTTGTTTTCTTGGCATATAAGTTTGTTTTATTTTGTCTTATTTTATTTTGAGAAGAAACAATGTTAGATAACTAGTTGTAACTTGTACAACTGACTCTATCATTCCTAGGGGGAGGTACCCATAGCGACCATCATTTAACGCGGAGCCATCTTTGGTGTATGTTTGCTTTGTGGTTAATCTCTACATTTGACCTAGTTCAGGACATAACATTAGTTTCCCATATTCTGAAAGTTGGACTTGGTTTACATGCAGGGCCAGCCTTGAGTTAGGGCCTAAAGAGACCCTGGCCCGTTGCCCTTAAGGTCGTTTATTTTTGAAAGCCTATATATATATAATTAAATTATAAAAAATTTATTAATTAATTGAGTTCTTATTTTTGGAGTTCTCAGTTACTACTTTGTCCTAGGCTTTCAAAAATATTGGGCTGACACTGTTTACACGTAGTTAGTAACATAAATGGTATGTGTAAGGGTACCAATTTATATTATTGTGTTATGAACGGATTATATCGTAAATGAGTATGATCTAAATTTTATAAATTCAAATCTAACTTATTTATTAATCTTGTCAGTCATATATTTATATGTAATGTATTTGACTTTTAGCCATCAAATTTTAAAAATATTTTTTATTAAAAATATCAATAAGAGTATAAACCACAAATCTTTTTTTAAAAGTTAAAAACATTTTTTAAAATAATAAAAAAATATTAATACATATATTAATTTTAAAATTATTTATAATATATATTTTAACTTATTTATAAAAATATGCTATTTATCAATTAAAATTTAGTTGTATTTAATTAACTTATTTTGACATGACTTTATTTATGTAAAATGTAAATTCGTTGGATGTCGTGTTCAGGTTAGATTATTGTATCATGTCATAAATTATTTTTAAATATGTATTTATTTTTGATGACCTATTAGATTCAATATTTTTGTATGACAGCCTGAGATGGAGATGGTAGCTCAAGGTCTCTCAAGACATTTAAGCATTGACCAAAGACAACTGCTATTCAATCTCCTTTCAGAAACATGTGATTCCACAAGTGCCGCCCGAAGTGCTGCTGAAGCTCTTGGACTAGCACACCAGTCGTCGGTATAACCATCACTTTTTATTGGAATGGAAACATAAAATAAAGGGTAGTTGAGAGACTGCAGTTGTGGCAACATTGACGTTTCTTCTTCTGATATATTATTTATAATAAAACTGTTGACGCTTTTCTTTTCAATTGGAAACCCTTCATTGCCGCTAACTTTTGTAATTCACTAAAATTTTAAGTTCTAGTTACACTATTATATTTTCTATGCCTTCAAATCTGAAGTTAAGGGTGTTGTTCAAGCTGATCTAATTTCTTCGAGTTGGTTTAAGTTACATAAGCTTTTCTTTTAGTTTTTTATTTTGAGTTGGGTTGAATTTTAAAAAATATCCAATGCAAGTAGTTTAAATTGAGTTAAAAATATGATTAACAAATTATCATTCGAAATTAGTAATGAAAAATTGTTAAAGAATTGAAATGATAAATAATTAGTAGAAATATCTATATGTTTTAAATGGCATTTAATATCTCTAATTACAACTTCTACAAAAATTATAAAGTAACAGAAAAAGTTAATTTAAAGTCATTTTTTTAAAGAATTTTCAACTTATAATCAAGAAAGAAATACAACTTTTATAAGAAAAATAAAAAGATTTAACTTATTTAAATAGAACTTAAACTTCTATTATAATTAAAAATTAAAATTAAAATAAAAGTAGAAGTCAAATAAAATTATTAAACACTACTTAAATTTAATTCAATCAGACTCGTATAACTCAATTACATCTAGATCATCTGCGTTAAGTTAAAAAATAAATTAAATTATGTCAGATCTCCTATTTACTAATTGGAACCGGGGTTCGTTTAAGTGTTAGCCCTAACTTGACCCCCATCCCATAAACGGTCCGGTTTGGAATTTATAAATGGAGGGCCACAAGAAGCAGAACCTGTGATTTAACATCACTAGTGAAAACAAACAGAAATATACAAAGCCAGTTTCAACTAGTTACCAGTTTCAAACATGCAATGCATAAATGACAGTTTGATGAAAACCAAGATCTTTCAGAATATCATCGTGATTTGACAGATTCCAGATTGATAAACTCTGTGGAGGCCAGACTTCAAAAATTGAACAAACAAGTAAATTAGTTAACTATCTCTCAGTTCGCAGATTGCTTAAAATACTTACCAGTTATGGTCACTAGAATATTCAACATCACAACCTCATCATCGAATTCTGATTTCTGGGCAAGTAGGCTTGAGCATTTGCGAAGCAAAGCACGAAGAGAAGCCGCCATATCAGCATCCAGTGGAGTATCCACTGCTGCACAAAGTGTAAATAACCATGCACAATCATTTCGACACAAGCTGCTCATAGATTCTAGAGATTTTATGGTATTCTTCAGCATCATTGAACGGGATACGTAGTCTAGGGCCAGAACAATTGACAGTTTGGGTTCATCTCGTTCAATGGACAGGTGAGGTTGCAGATTGCCCATGTTTAATTGCTCTGAACCCTCAAACTGTGAGAGAATCTGATAAGCATTTAAGAAAGGGAAATAATGGTGTTAACTTTTTACACAAAGGCTATTTTAGAGAAGAAGGCATATGAATCGAGCAAGGACAAGATCTGCATACCATTCTGAGCTCCAAAAAGTCTGCAAGAAAGGCATCCTCCCACTCCTTGCAAGGCATTAGATTCTCTGGGCATTTTGCAATGTCGGGAATCTCAGGCATATAAACCGTCTGTTCATTGCTAATCTTACTTGTATCAACCTTTGCCACTGTCACCTTTGGGATATGCTTTGCCTCCCACCTATACAGAATGCAACCATGAGTTGCAAAGTAAGTGATTTCCTTTCTACAAATGGTTCCGAAAAAAACTAATTTTACATTTCAGCTTCACAATGATCTAACTCTATTTTTGCTTAACATTTAACTCCACATACAATCATATGCAAATATTATGGTGCAAGAACCTTTTTTAGTAATCAAGCCCAAGGATAAGCCGAACCCATGACACACTTGAGCAAGAAAAGAGAAGAAAAAGAGGGGCGAGGGGTTAGAAAACTAAGTAGTATCTCGGATTCTCAGATATCAAAATCTCTGTGTTTCTATGTGGTTGTGCAGAAATATGAAAATTAGCAAAATTTTTCTCTAACTTGCATCATAGAAAGAACAACCTATGGACTAGGGTAGAGCCTAGTGCAAAGAAACAACAAAAGCAAGTCAAATGTGAGTTCCAACTGGTGGGATCAAACTCTGTATGTTTAAGATACATTATATATAAAATTGCACTGTCACTTCTTCAGATCTTTGAAACACAAACTTAAACCAAGAACCCAAGTTCTACCATCATGTAGCCTTCCTGTGAAAGTTTTCACCATGTTATACTTCACAATCTCATATCCTATTCCCCTCCCATAATGAGCTTCATTAAATTCTGGAACCAAACCCGTGATACAAGATCATTATTCACGAGCCTTGCTAGCTCCATGCAATTAGTATAAATAGGCATGTGTTAGCCTCTCTTCTTAAGTAGAAATTAGTTTTCCCCTTTGGAAATAATTGGATTGATGAACCCAGCTTGGCTCAGTGTGTTTTATGTTACAGACAAAGAGGAGAGGAGAGAAGTTCCCTCCTACTGCTTTCCTGTTCTAGTAATGTAAGAAGCCAAGGGCTTTGCCTTGTCACAAAGGTAAGGACATATGAAACAAATATACAAATAGATATTCTAGATAATAGATGTCATGCATTTAAAGTTTGTGATTGATATAGAGTACCTGACACGCCGAAGATATTCCAACCCATCTTCAGGTGGGCCAGACTCAAAATTTGGATCTCCTTCGACAAAAAATGCAGGTTTTTGAATGCTATCATACTCTTCATCATACTCCTCCGCAGATGTGCAGTTCGTATACTCGCCATCAGTTTGGTCATCATTAACAATGTACAATGTGATCACTTCTTCAAGATTCTCCTTCGAATCATTTGCACCAGCTTTACCTGAAATGTTCCCTTTCGAGGAACAATCCTCAATTTGAGAACACTCTTCACCTGGAGTGTATAATTCAAGGCAAAAAAAAAAAAAAAAAAAAAAAAAAAACATTTAGCTTTCTTTCTTTTTTGTCTCCTTTTTTAAGTGAACTCATCAGAGTGCAGAAGAGAAAAAAGACGGAAAAGGGGGAGTGGATAAAAAAAGAGATACATCAACAATAATTGAAACACATGCCAAAATCCTTCATGAAGCTTGAAACAATGACATAACATGTATTGTCAGTTTATTAATTTCCTGTACAATTTCAAAGTATGCACACTCATCATTTTATAACTGTTTGTATTCCTCTGTAGTTAGCTCCATTAGCTAGTGGTAAAAATCTTCTGTACAAGGATTTTATACAGATTATAAATGTGACCTAAACTAGCGTATGGTATTTTATGGATATAGTTTTGAACAAATCAGCCATTGCAATTTTTCTTCACACTATCTTCACAGCAAATGATTGTAGGTTCCCTCTTCCCTTTGTAGCCATCATACCTGTGCAAAGTAGAATAAAACATCAAATAGACCCAACCATACACGTGCAACGGAAAAAGAGGAAATGGAGAAAATTGAAAAAATAAATAAATAAAGTAGAAGAAAAATAAAGAAAGGAAGCCAAAGAGAAATTTTTAACAAGAGAACTTTTTAACCTTTAGGACAGCAGTTTTTTGAGGTACTTGGAAAAAAAAAAGTGAGAGTAATCCAATTTTCCAAACAAAAACACAACCTTTACCTTTTCAACAATAAAATTCTATCTGAGATTAAGTTCCAGAAAAATTTACACAATCGAAGGATCATTTAGAAGAATTTGACACTGCATAAGATACCACACAAAAACATATGTACAAGTACCAGGTTTATGGCAACTAAACTTGACCATACAGACACCAAGACCAAAAGGCCATGATGCAGAAACATCAGGTGAGGACCTAAGTGATAAAACTCCGCCTCCCTAGAGAAGAATGCTCACTTGATGTAGAGTAAAATCTCAACAAATAGTCAAAGACGAGAGAAAACCATAATTTCCAATATGCACTAGGATAAATTATAGAAAGGTTGTTAGATATATTAGTTTAGCTTTAATTTTTCTGGACAAACTACTTCAATTGTGATGTTGCAAGAGAATTTCATTAAATAGTAGTGGCTGTCCTATGGTCAGAAGATGGCAAATTCGTGTCATAATCTTTTACTCAAAAGAACCATATTCTTCGCAAGACATTATCTAAGAAGGTGTCATTCATCAATCCATCGAGTAGAAATAAATCACCAGAACTTTTAAATAAGGCAAAAACATCCACAGAAACACTCAAATCCATAAATCAAAATTCTGATAGTAGAATGATTCAACAAGTCAAATGCATCAATCTCATAGACAGCGATAATTAAAATGCACTTGAAAAAGATGGATTAGAGCACATACGGAGAATGGGGCCACCATTACATGTCTTCTTTCCAAAGTTTTGATGATGATTGACATTCTTGTGAACCTGATTCTGAAGCTTAGAATCTGCCATGCTGTCCAGCTCTCGGGACACAACAGGTCCCAACCCAAGATAGATCTTATTCCACAACTTCTTCTGTTCTTGAACATTTACAAACCTCAGGGCTTCCATTTCTCTCCTTGAGTAATTTCTTTTAGACTGTGCACATTTCTTTAGGCAGAAATTTTCATTCATGGAAGTTTCTGAAACCTTCCTCTGGCTTTTCCCCCTTCTCTTGGTGCGTTTCTCCTTCTTTTCAGCTGCTTCTTGCTTGATGTCCATGTTCACTGAAGAACTTCCTGTTTTTTTCTTACCCAATTCTGGAAAAGCTCTTTCTTTCCTTCCGCAACCATTTCCAGCTTCGGAGGCAAAAGATTCACAACGTTCTTTCTGCGAGCAGTTTTCTACATGATTCCTAGTTTGTTCAATGCAACTTCCCCTGTGGCTCGACTCACCATCAGCATTTTGAAATTCTTGAACTTTGACCACCCCAAGCTTTCCCATGGCCAATTTTAGAGCTTCTAATATTTCTTGGCTCTCGGCATAATCTCTCCTGACTTCTCCCACTGAGGTAGACACAATCTCGGAGGCATTACACTTTTCTGCACAGTCTTGAGAC
The DNA here is from genome assembly GCA_030144865.1 of Tinospora cordifolia. Classification (NCBI taxonomy): domain Eukaryota; kingdom Viridiplantae; phylum Streptophyta; class Magnoliopsida; order Ranunculales; family Menispermaceae; genus Tinospora; species Tinospora cordifolia. The sequence goes on from JAJIYU010014773.1 coordinate 7,211, forward strand.
TGATCTGTGCATCCAGGAATGCCGTTCACTTCATATTGTGTTTCCTTAGCAGCCAAGGAAACGTCAAAATTCTTACCTTCACGACTAAAGATAATCTGCTTCTGAGTTTCAGCCAAAGAAGTCAAAGTTTCACAAACCTCAAACTCTTTTTCCCCTTTCAAGACTGAGATAGTCTCGAAGACGTCTGGCTTCTTGCCGTGTGTTTTAAATTCCACCAAATTTCCCGCCATTTCTCTCTTTCTATCCATATCTGGAAAATTCAACGCACTCTTCTTACTTCCAGCTCTAGAATCCAACCCGCTTTTCATGACTTCTTCCTCTACATCCAGAAGAAATCCATTAACCTCGTAGATCATGCCACCATCGCAACAACAAGAAGCTACTGCGCTCATCTTGACATCATTTGCAAATCCTCCAGAAACAGCCTCCATAACGCTTTCTACATCTCCTTTCTTCCGTTCATCTATCGATAAAACGATCGTCTCCGCAAAAGCTCCGTCGAATCGATGCTCACTCTCCAACTTCCAATCGCAGTCCATCACCAAAGAAGAAAGAAGAAGAATCCACGAAAATTAGGAGAATCAAGAATGAACGCGAAGATTCAAAAACTTTTAATTTCTGTAAATCTCGTAAAAAAGAACTTCGAATTTGCAAGAGAGATCAAGACAAAGTTCATCCAAGAAGATGAAAATCCCAGCGCCAAAGTCCAGAGCAGACCAAAAACCCTCGTATTTTCGAAAATTTCTGAGCTGATATGAAAAATGAGAACTGCGAACTGAGACGTACTTATAGTCGAGGATGTCCAAATTATTGGGCTGGACGGCCCCAATTACATTAGTTTGGGTCGGGTCCCAATTACATCATGCATGAGTCCATGAGATTTTTTTTTTTTTTGAGAAAATTACATAAATTCACAACTTTTTAAAAATAATATCAAAAATATTTATATGATTTTATATATATATATATTTTTTTTTACTAATATCACTTTTTGTTAAATATTTACATTTATATCAAATTATATATCGTCTTATTCGCTCTCTAATGACGAAGATGGAGGGGTTTCTTCAATTTGCAATGGTCAAACACAAGGAAAAATGATGGGGTTTCTTCAATCGCAAGGGATGGAAGGGTTTCTTCAATTGCATTGAAAATGTCTGGCTGAAATGAAGGCGATTTCATATTGCCGATACAAAAATGTTGCCTGGCTCAAATTGAACAAATCGTTCAATCTTTGAATTTTATTATTATTCGATGGAACAAAGCCTGGTGATCTGAGGTTGTGAAATGGTGGTTGATGGTGTTCCTGGTAGAAAAAATTTCTGGCTAAACACGGCGACTCCATGCTATTGGTAGAAAAATGTTGCTTGCCTGAAACAATTCTGTGTTGCTTGGTTGATAGGGATGAAGACGGTGAGAAGATTGAACAACTTAAGGCAAGTTCTTAGTGATTCGTTTGATTGGTTTGGAGCCTTCAACACTGAACCCGGCACGATGTCTCAACCATGGCCACCAGAAGACCTCTCCGACAACTTCCATGACCATCCAAACCCCTTGTACATTTAGGATTCTAGAAGTAAGGAGAGAATGTAACGACCTAGTTCTCGATCCTTTCGTCTCTGTCATATCAGGGTCATGCATGGAGAAGCACGCTCATTCTACATTTATTATTGTTCACGTGTCACCTGGTGAGAACTGAGACGTTACTATTATCTCATTCAAATTATATTAAATGCATTTTGGACATTCCAGATCTCATCTAAATCACTCGTCAGTTTCTTGGATATACCAAGAAATAACCCATGAAATTATACAGAGATAATCAAATAGATAAGTCATTAACTTTAACATTTAAGACTTAATAAAACATGAAACAAGGTCTCCAAAAGAAATTTCTAAACATGGCCTACCTGGTCAAAATCTAAACCATAAAGGAATTTAATAATGTAGATTAGTTTGAAGGGCAGTATGCCCAATCTAAGTTAATTATTCAAAGAAAATGTCATAAACACAACCTCTATTCTGAGGTTAGCAAACTAGCTAGTAAAATGTTCTGGAGATGTTGGTCAGCAAATACTGCCTCAAAAGTCACCTGAAATGGAAAGGTGGGGTTAGGACAAGAGCCGAGTTTATTATACATAGTACATCAATAGTATTATTTAAATCAAACTCAAAACATACAATTACTTATCAAACATTAGGCGTTTCAAACATTATGTTATTAACAATCATTAATTAGATCGAAGGGCCTAACCCTGATGTTCTTTCATCATAATTGTATTAAATGGAAAGAGAAGAAGTGTAATATATGCCAAATTTTAATGGGACAGAGAAACACACTCATTACCCAACTCGGCAACGAGAGACACACCCATTACTCCATCTCCAAGAACTAGGGTCACACCCATCGTTCTATCATCGAAAACCAGGGACAAACTCATCATTCCTTCTTATGAGAACATCCACAATGATCTCTCATGGACAATTGCGACGGTATGTGGTTCAATTCTTAGTTTATCTTTGCTTGAACATCAACACGCATCTCATGACAAGCATAATTATCATTTCATCGTGTATAATGCATCATTGTACAATAACTTAATCATGATGATCATCTCATGGAAATATAAATTAAGCAACAATCATCTCATGTTATAAAAGCTTGTAAACACCGAGCATGAACATATAACTCATGTTATTGTAGCATTCGTGCATTCATCTAATTCATAAATTATTCAAACAACATCCTAGCATACTTCTAAGCTTTCTTTTTAAGTAACATGCATCATGGTCAGTATTTAAACTCAAATAATGCAACTGAGCAAGGTAATCACTTTCACTTGTACAATAAGTTCCCTTGGGCCCTTGTTTGTAGTTGTGTTAGCCTTGCATCTTCAACCTTTAAGATTTAACATAAATATTATTCAAGTTTCAAACATTATTAATGTGTTAAAATCATAATGCAATGATTTTTTAGTTATGGTGTATATGTGAGGGCAAAGAGAAGAAGTCGATGTATTTTGGTGGCAATGCCAAGCATTACTGTGGTAGCCACGCGATTGAGAAAAATGAATATGGTCTCAACGTGTTACCGCGATAGGTTACTGTGGTAACCAGGGTGCCCTAATTGCACTACTGCGGTAGTCTGTATTTTGGGCATGTGAACAATGCACTATTTGGTAGTCACGTGATTTTCAGAAAATTGCACTTTCGTGCATTGGTTTTCGCTTTTCTTGTGCATGATACCACTATACCTTAAACTCTAATCATCAAACACGAATCATAATGGTTACTAGGACGTTATACCTTGTTCTCATTCGTTGCTTTCCTCGCTCACCTTAAAGGATTCCTTCAAACACTTTCTGAGCATGTTAACTACTCAGTGAATGACACAATAGCAATGGATAATATTGATTCCTAATGAAACTAACAAGTTACCTCTTTTGTACAGGTGTAGCAGTCCAACCATACACAAACTTTTGTTGTTCTTCTCCTAAAAGTGTTTGTGGGATCATCAAAAGAGGTTGAACTCGACCTACAAAGCGTATAGAAGGATGAAACTCTTTTTTTTTAGAGTGGTAGGGTTCGGTTTGGGGAAGGACGTGCACACCTACAGGGTTGCACAATGCAAAATTAGGGTTTCTGCGTACCGTTCCGCTTATATATGTATGTCTTTTACACATTACTGTGATAGTGTGATAGCATTATCGCTGTAACTGCAACTGCGACCCATTTCTGGGTTTTGATTCGCATTAGTGCAGTAATCCTAATCATTACCATGGTAATAAGAGTCTTTTGCGTTATTTTCGTCAATATTTCTTACGTTTGTCCGAATATACACATATTTTATATTTATTCTAGTTTTTTAACACTTGTATTATATAATTATGAAGAGTTTATAAGTTTTATTTATTTATTCAAATTATTTTATATTTATTAACTCCAAAATTTTATAAATAATTTATTAACTTTTGGGGCAATACATAGAATCCCAGATCATTTGTTCTTGTTGCTTTTGTTTTGTTTTTTTTTTTTTTTGGTTCATTACAATTTAATCTAACACGTTGTGTGCTTCTCTTCGTAGTTGTCCTGATTGTTCTATGTATTCTTTTTTCTTCTTCAGTTTTGATTGAGTCTTCAAGTTCGACGAATTTGCTAGAATCAGTGCTTGGGATTTCTCTTGGACCGGAGCTAATTTCTTAACAAATTCTCATGATCTTCACAACTTCTTTGGTAGTTTTGATTGGTTTTCTTTTGTTTATGTGGAGAAGGTCGTTTTCTTGTGATAATTCATCAAAACCTATTAAAGCTTGGAAGCTGGTTTCCTTTGTTGAAGAAGATGAAGAAGAAAAAGAAGGTCTCGCCATTGGAGTGGCTTAAAGGCAGTGTAGACGGAGATAAGCATTAATGCAATCCATCTTTCTTCTGTCACTATAACGCCATCCATCTTTCTTTAGTTGCAGCGATGACGAAGAGGTTGCTGTTAATTATCGTTTCAATTTTGTTCAATTAGAAGGCTCCAGTAGCCCTCTGACTTGATTGACAGCTAATGAATAAATAGATCCTCACCACCGGTTTGACATGATTTGGTGTTTTTAGATATTGTATACCATTATATACCATTTTTAGAGATTATATTTGAAATTTTTAGTGATCATATACTATTATTGTATACCATTTTTACAGATTGTATACCATTGTATATCATTTGTACAATGTTATATACTAATTGTATACTGTATACCAATGTTTTTGCGTCACTGTATACCAATGTATATCAATGTTTTCTCAGCACTGTATACTAATTGTATACCATATACTAATAATTTTTTTCAACACTGTATACTAACTGTATATTATATGACAATATTTTTTCAGTACTGTATACCAATTGTATACCATATAACAATATTTTTCTAGCCCTGCATACCAATATATACCAATATATACCAATATTTTTTCTAGCACCGTATGTCAATGTTTTTTAGCCCTGTACACCAATTGTATACCATATACCAATATTTTTTTAGTACTATATACCAACTGTATACATTGTTTATAAGCTAATTGTTGTACCAATGTATACCACTTGTATATTAAAGTTATACCATTGTTTATAGGTTAAATATTATATTGATTATATACTAATGGTATATCATTATTTATAAGTTAAATATTATACTAATGTTATACTGACAGTATATCAATAATTATTAATTAATGGTTTATGATATTTTTAATATTAAGTTTCTGATATATATATATATATGTGTGTGTGTGTGTGTGTGTATAAAATGAAAATACCGATATTTATATAATTATTTCTATTTTTTTTATACAAAAATGTACTTTTTTCCTTTTGTTGAAATAAAATAAAATAAAATAAAATAAAATAAAATAAATCAAGTTGATATATGTAAATCTATATGCATTACCAACAACAGAGTTAGTTTAGGGTCACGAAATAGGTTAGATGATCAAATTCCTTGCCATCTGAGCTGAATAAGTCGTCTTTCACTTGATTATTGATTTTTAATCATCCTTAAATGGGTAAGATATCCTTTTAAATTCCATTTTAAAAGGGAAATATTGAGTAACTTCAATAATGTTAATTTATATTTTTTTAATTGATTTTTTTTGGCTCAAATACTATCATTATCCAACTTGGTATAAAAAGGTTTCATTTAAGGACATCTTTTATGTAGGGACAATGCGTTGAGGTGACGTTCAATGGAGTGCCATATCAGCAAATAAAATGTTGAACACTTGGTATTAATTTTTTTTTAAAGTAAGTGGGTATCCCGACAATGAGATGACGTCAGGCGAATTACTGACGCCCTAAGGGCATCTCCA
>JAJIYU010014774.1:0-13033 GCA_030144865.1 Tinospora cordifolia
AACTGTCCGAGCGCTCAATGCCCAAGGGGGTAGGTAGCGCTGATTGAGCGCCACCTCAGCGCTACCAAACCCCTGTTGGAGCTGCGCTAATATTCAATACTATTTTGGTGTTAGATGGACAAGTCATTCACTATTAAATTTTAAAATAAAATAATAAACAACTATTACTTTGATACAAACTTAATTAGTCTATTTCAAACTCTGAATTAGATTTTAACTTTTATAAATAAGATTATAACTCTAGTAGATAGCTACAAATTATAATTCTAATATGTTGATTCCGCAACACTTGCTCAGCGTTTCTTGTCAACGCCAGAATTATGGGTATGATGAAAGAACTAGCTCGGAAGGTTGTAGTGGCCAGAGATATATAGATGGACCAAAGTAAACCCACAACACGTTTGCACATCCTTTATTTTCTAAGCAAAAGAAGCGATGGCTAGAGCACATCCTACGCATCACGCCCAACACATCATCATCTTCCCATTATAAAAAAGAAAGCAAATGCACAGCAAAACAACGTAATAACCCATATAAACAGCAAAGAGATAACCCATGTAACAGCAAAGAGATAACCCATATAAACAGCAAAGAGATAGGGATAGAGATGGAAACAATTTTTTCTTCACGCCTAAAGAACCTGATAGAAATTTAATGAAAAAAAGCACATTTTTATACCAAAAAAATAATAATAACAAAAATATCACTATTTTTAATTATATACAAAATTGAAAATTTTGATAACCAAAATACTAAAAAACGGTTTTTAGCAAAAATAACGGTATCTGCAATTAAAAAAAATACTAATATGTAGTGTATATATCTTTTGTATACATGTTATATATAGAATATGTTATAAAATCTCAAAAATGTTGGTATACAATATGTATAGCTTCTGTATACAGTGGGTATAACGTTATATAATATTTAGTTTATAAACAATAATGTAATATTGGTATATAGTTCATATAACACTAGTATAACATTTAACTTATAACACTGGTATAACATTTAATATTTAACATATAACATTGGTATAATACTACTATAACATTTAACATATAGCACTAGTATAACATATAACACTAGTATAACATCAGTATAATACTGGTATAATATTTGACATATAATATTAATATAACATATAACACTAATCTGACACTAATACAACACTAGTATAACATTGGTATAACACTGATATAACATTTAACATTTAACATATAATATTGTATAACATTTAAATTATTAATTAACTATTGCTTAACATTTAACATATAATATTGTATAACATTTAACATATAATATTGGTATAACCTTTGTGTGAATACGGTTCGGAAACCACCGGTTCTCAATTTCACATATACAAAAATCAAAATCTTCCCTAAATTATATACTTATTGCTTAATATAATTTATAAAAAATAAATCTTTATTTTATGAGTAATAATTTTATAGCTTTTATTTATTTTTTATTATTCATAATTTTTCATTCTTCATAATTTTTCATTATTATTAAAGATAACGAAAACAAAAGGAAGAACAAACTTAAAATTATTTTACTTTTAAAGACTTTATTGGTATTCTTGCTTTTTTTTTTTTCTTAAAAGGTTTCTTGATATAAATTTCTTGCTTAGTAGTTGATAAAATTATCGACTTTGATTTCACCGGGCATGATTTCTTTCTTGAAAACTTTCTTGATACAGATAATGCTTTCTATATTACATACATTTAAAAAATTTTATCTGCATATTAAAATTTTTCTGAACAATAATAGGAAAAGGTCAGGTTTAATTCCCATTTCGAAGAATCAGAATCTCAAGGAAGGTTTTGGCTCCGATTTATAACCGTAGAATCATCGATTTTGATTTCACCGGGTTCCACTCAATGTCAATTTTAGCCAGTTGCGGTCCGAGACTGCAATTGTCCTCTGTTCGGTGTCACCATTTTGGGGCTATCTATCCCGTCACGAATGCTTCGTGAAGAAAAAGACAGTTTATCAATTAAAAAAAAACAACAAAAAGACATGGAAAAATAAACTCTATATGCAAAATTCCATGGTTCCACGACAACAGAATTTGAAACGTCGAAGGCACCCGAACAGTACCAATTTAAGTTGCTTCTGGAAAAGAAGAAAGAAAAAAAAGAGAAAACAAAAGTAATTTTTGCGGTATTTTAGGATAAGTTTAGAGTTAATACCTTCGACACATTTTGTAATAATAGCGCATAACATGTTGATGCATAATACAGATTTTCTTATTAGAAGATACGTTGTAAGATGATACAGATGGTATTGCTAACTTGTTGCCACACAGGAAAATCGCGTGACATATTCAAAAGCTATATCATGCGTACGTGTACATATTGAGAAGCATCTTTCTTTTTCTTTTTTCCTTTTCATAACCATCACGTCTGGCCTGTGCATTAGAGACACCTACCTGCATAATAATAAGGGAATGCAAGAGGCCAAGATCTAGCAAATACATTAGTTAGGAAATGGCGATCAACTTGACTTGCTTATCAGATGCCCTGAGAATGTGATGAGGAAAAGCATCAGATGGTAACTTTAGAGATCATGAGAGAAGTGGTGATTCGATGTGCTCGCTTTTGTCTTCTGCTTGGTCTTCAGAGGACACATTCGGCTTTAGCAGCCATGCAAAGCACAGTGAAATCACCTGCAACAAGGAAGAACTTGCAGTTTAGTATATAAGAGATGAGGCAAATAAGAGAAACAGAGAGAAACAGAGAGAGAGAGAGAGAACGGCTTACAATTGAGACTGAAGCACACAAGAGACTGAAACCTTTGCAATTAAAGGGTGCTTTGCTTGAAATGAACAATGCTGAAAATTTTCCAGTGTAGAAGAATCAAGTTTGCGTTTTCCCTAATTTGAAGTATCATAACCATAAAGCTGACTAGATTGACCTAATCTCAACTTACAAGTCAAAGGACTCATGCCAAGAGGAGATACAAAACTTGCAATTGATTGCACGCCGGCAATGAATCCTTGAGCTTTTCCCTGGTGAATTAAAATTGCATATTATATTTATTAGTGTAATCTCTAAAAAAATGAAGAAAATAGTACAAAGAGACAAGGATGCAAGGACAACTAAGAAAATGTGAAGCAAGAGAATTTATGGGCAATTCATGACAGAATTGAAACTATATCATGTACTCAAATAACACAGAGAGCCATGAATTACTAAATTAGCAAATCAATTGTCAATTCTGATTTGAAGAGTTCAGGATGTTTAAAGGTGTTCGAGAGTGGTGTCCCTGAAAAGCAGCTAATGATAGTGTTGGATGGATCTGCCCTAAGTTAATGGAAAAAGAATGGATGATTACAATGATACTGGATCTCGTTTGCTAAGTGAATGACCAAATTAGAAGATTAATATCTGATTTTGTTATAAAAAAAAATTAGGTAGGCTCTAACATTTTTAAGCATGACAATTAATGCATTATCTTCTGCGAAAGTTCAATTTACCAGACTAAATGAACATTTAAAAAACTAACAAAAGAGGTTTCCACAAACCTGATTGATCGAGCCTGTTGCTTTTGATATAACAGCATAAGTCTGTCAAACATGACAAAGTAGAAAAGAAAAATAATAAAAAGGAAGAATTAAAACCAAAGGCAGTCCATTATATTTTCACAGAACAAAAATAGTTTGACATATATAGACAAGATAAAAACTCTAATAAACATTATATACTCACTGTAGGCTTCACAAGACAATAAATAACTCCAAAAGATGCACTAAGGTATGGAACCTGTATCAATGGTTAGGTTAGTGACTAGTTAAATGCATAAAAGGTGAAAATAACAATAAATATTGGAAAACTTACCCAAGGTGCCCATGCCAAGCCATACAGGACTGCCTGTGAGATTATGACAATAATTATCATTATTCAACTCATGAACTGCACTATAAGAATTTACAGAAGGGGAATTCAATAGTATCTTCAGGAAGCTCACATAAAAGATTGATGCAAGTACACCGACGCACAGTATCACTTTCTCACCCACAAATGGATTGACTAGAGGAAGCACCAAAATCTGTAAGAAAACAAATGGCCAAGTAACCTCAGCATGTTTGAAAATTGGAATGAAATTTGCCATTATGATATTGCAGAATTTTTCACTAAACATTCTTTACAACCAAAAAATAAAAAAGAAACACAACAAACATGAGAGCCATTTATGAAACATGAGCAACCACTTCTACAGGAAACTTTCAATTACCATGGATGGACACTCAAATTGATGCAAAAGAATATAGAACTATAATCAACTGAGTCCTGGCTTATAAGAATTGAGGTTGATTAAGAACTAATTAATAGTCACTGCAGATACAGCTAAAAATCTAGAGGTTTCAGATCTTATTTGAGGAAGAAATTCAAAAGACATATTGAAGGATAGTAGAATTGCACCACTTTAATTTATATATATTTATAAAAGCAACTGATTGGAATAACACCACAGGTATTATGCGTGTCCCTTCAGTTGGTCAAAATTTATCTGTCATATTCCGAAACTTAAGACAAAATTGACAAGTTCGCCAAGATTTGAAAACGTAGACAACCACTCATATAAACACTATAACTTTGTAAGAAAAAGTAAGGTATTAGAATATGTGTTGCTCTAAATAAATTTAGTAAAACAAAAAAAAAACTTATTATAGACAGTATAGATAATAAATTGCAGTTTACTGATGAAAAAACTTAATCTTTATATTCAATGGGACTTCTAAATTAACTCCAAATTCTCGAGTCTCCATCAGGAATTCTAAGAAACAAACAAGAAGTTCCCAACCAACATGCTTGAGGAAAAGACTTCCTGCTTTATTAAAAAGATTTGGTTTAAATGTATTGACAATTTAATACCGATGGCATAAACTTAATTTCAAGTTTCAAGAAGTATAAATATGCATGCACTGCATATTTAATGTGAACTCGTTAAAATAACATGAAAATTACTGATTAAACAGTAACAATTATTGAATTTTAAAGCAACGAGAAGAATAAGCGGACATATTAGGAGTTTTCCTCATGCATTTTTCCTCTTTATGCCCATAAGAATGAGGTCAATCAACTAAACAATCTCAAAATTTTAACAATGTGGGAAGTCAAAGCCATCAGAAGCTTTTACTATACGGAAAAGACAGGCATCAGAGTCATACCTGAGAAAAGATGGAACCAATTCCCACCATCATAAGAATTTCTGAAAATTGATTCTTATTGAAGCCAAAAGCCGATTTCAAGTAATACTGCAGAGATGGTTTGAAAGCAATATTGAGCAATAAGACATGTCTTAAATGTCACAAGTAATCACTCTTTATGCAGTTATTGGTAGCAGACTCTTAGTTGAAAAGTTCATGCAAGTTAGTGGGGCATTTATAGGAAGTCATCCTTTCCCATTGCCCATGGACATGGTCTCTTTTCTAGCAAGCATGGATCAGAGGGAGGAGTTGACTGGAGAAGGTTCCCTGAATTATTTCTCCTAAAGCATGTACCAGTGGAAGGTAAAAATCATAGAAAAAAAATAAGAAAGCCCCAGGATGAATACTGCAGCCTAATTCAATATTAGTCATCAAGAAACAAAATTGAGTGTTGAGCCAGTTCCTCTATCCATACTGAGATGGGCAATTTATTATGTACCAACTACGACTAATTCAACAGTGCATAAGAGCAAGCTAAGCACCAAACTCAAAATAATAGAAAAGGCCAAGGAAAAAGAAATGCCGATAAGAATGATCTTAATGAATCCATTTCACCATATAAAATGGTGAATGGAAACTGAGATGAAAATAACTGTGACTCGCTTGTTCTTGAAAATGTTCACTTCTTACATGATCTATTTGTTTTCATGTAGCAAATAGATTGGCCGTCAACAAGGAAGTTCAGTAACCATATAATAAATACTTCCGGAAACTACAAACATAATGCATTTGTTTACTGAGTTAGCAGAGAGCTTGATTAATGGAACAGGTTTTTGCTTAACCTATAAAGAGTACAAGGGATACATACCAACAAAACACTGCTTATACCAGACATTCCCAACTCATAGAAGAACGAAAGAAAAGCTATTTTCTTCAAAGTTTCGCTGCAGGTGAAACAAAGCATTTTAGCCAAAGTGTTAAAAGATATCAATTTCATAACACAAAGGTATTTGGTATAGCATTCAACCAGAAGTATTCTATGAATTATAAATAAATATGATATACGAATCTCCATCCCAATTTAATTATGAACAGACCTGTTTATAACAACAGTTACAGCATTTCTCATTGATCTATATCTTTCATAGAGGATTTTCCAGATTGTCTCAAAACAAGATGAATGGCGGTCATCTGCTGGAGCTGGTCTAACAGTCTCAACAAGAAACAGTGTCATGTATATAGGACAGACGAGCAGCAGAAGTATTGACACCTGAATATGCAGCCTTACCAGTGAGTAGCAGAAAACAAGCAAGAAAACTGATTTGAATTAGAAACAATAAAGTGAAGTGTGAATTTACATGCCTGAAAAATGTACTTCTCAGGAAGAAAGCGTGCTACCAAATTTCCCAAAACATGAGAAGCAGAAAAAAGACCAGTAATCCATGCAAATATGGCAGCCCTCTTATGATCCTCAATAACATCTGCCTACGAAAAGCAGCAAAGATATTACTTCTACATCTTTTCATTTCTGCAATAAGCAACTTATATACCCATAGAGAAAGCACACTTACTGCATAGGCAACAGCGATACAGAATATGCTTCCTTGACTTATTATATATGAAATTGTACGAAGAACATAGTAAGCATAGACAAATGACTTTGACTTATTCCAGGCAAGTAAAGCTGAAAGAAGAACATATTTTAGTAGGAGGCTAAACATAATCATCGCAGACAGCCTGCTAAATATAAACAAGAGAATCTGATGGGGCATTGATTTGATTGATGTAAATGGGATAGATAAAATAATGAGGATTAAACAAATGCAGTTAAGAATTAATTTTACCAAAAGGGACTATGGTTGTGGATGTTGTTAGAAGGAGCAACGGTTTGCGTCCATAATCATCAGCAAGCTGACCCAAGACAGGAAGCATGACCATCTTGAAAATACCTACAACCTAGAAATTAAAATAAAAATTATGTGTATATATATAAATATATCTCAGCCTTAAAAGGTGAATATTAAAGAAAGGGACTGCAAATGAGGTGATCAGAGTGATGTAGTGTAATTGTAACTAACTTATGGACTAGACTTTAAGTAACATGCTATGACCTTAATGACAAATGAAGAAATTAAATACAAAAAGTCTAATAACAGGTACAGTCCAAAACAATTTAAGATATGAAAAAAAAAAAAAAAAAAAAGCAATGCAAGCCAGACCACCACATCAAAGAATGGATAGGCAAGCAAATTTATGACCTAGGAAACAAAGATGCATGCGTTGGTATTCCAACGAGCCAGCTGATGGTAGAATCTCAATTCAATGAATCATTTTTTATAACTACATAAGGCCAACTGCAAGTATTGGCTTTCTCCATTCCAGCCTATGAAGAACTAGGTCAACATTTATTAAGCATGCAGATTGGTGTATGTGAGACTTAAAATACCAATCAGGCAACGTTAAGCATGCTTTGGCACCATTTGCTTCCTTTTTAATTAAGGAAAACCACGTATAAGCCAACAAAAAGAAAACAAAAATAATAATCAAACTTCATGAAGCAAAAAAATAAAAAAGAAGACCCCGAGTCACACGAATGTAGAATCACCGATCAGTTTCAGCAGAAGTTTTAAATGCAAGAGACTTCAATGTAAATTAACAGAAGGGAATTGAAAATCTTAGCACTATACGAGAAAATCAGAAAATCTCTAAGTAATATCTAAGAAAATCAATTGATAATTTTTCAAATTGCTGAATACTTTTGGGTTGGAATAGATAGGAAAGGAATGGGCACCGTGCAGAGGTATAAATAGTAAAACAAGACTTAACGGATAAAGTTGTCATTGATGTAAACCTGTTAATGTAAGTGTACTCGTCCGTCAATAGAGAAGGAATACACACACACGCACACTCAGAGAGAAAAAGAGGGGGGAAAAAAGAACAAGACAAATGATTCAAATACCTAAAGTAATTTCCTCTTTTCAGTTTTTATCTTTTAATTCCAAAATGGTTTCTATAAAGATGTTATTGTTAGACTAAATGGAGGACGAAGACTGAGTGGCAAATGATGCTGCACATTCATGCTCCATGTGCATCAGCAATAAGATTCAAAGCTAACTTTCACCTTCTGAATGACGCTTGTCTTAGAGACAAAATCTTTTTCTAGGTAAATCTTAACATCTATTTTCCTCTACAACTCCGTCTTTCATTAATTCCATCCATTTCTTGCAAACAACATCCAGACACTTCAGTGAATTGTTATAATATTTATTCCTGATAGTTTCTCTGTTCGACTTGTCAACCCAAAAGTCATAAACAGGCTTCTAATCTCTGTTTCTGTTCATCCTGGAAGTCATCTTCACGAAGCTAATCTCCAACCGTTTATCTGAACCAGAGCAGATAATCCGTGAAGCAGGCTGCGGCCAATCAACATTACCATCATCCACTTCATATCCCGGTGACAAGAGCAAGCATAAACTAGACTTCTAACTCAAGTAAATCAAAACCTTCAAAAAATGAAGATTTCAGATTTCAGTACACCTTCTTCGTCAAGTCATCATTATTCGCCAACTAAAACAACATTATTCACCGGCAACCAGTAACCAAAGTCAATAAACTTTATCCACTCAAATTGCGAAAAAATAAAATGAAATAAAATAAAAAAGAAACACAAACACACACACACACACACACCAAAAATCTTAATCACTGCCAAGATCAAAACAGTAAAACTTCCAATAACGACAACATAATCAAGATCAAGATCTCCACACGTGAAAAACCAAAAAGGAAACAAAAAAGTCCAGTCGATCGCTTACCGTCTGCTGCAGGCCAGTGATGTAAATTGCTTCACTACAAGTCGTCATTCCGGGACAAAGAGCTCCCGTCGTCACGTCCACGAGCACCGAAACCGTCATCTCCTCCGCAATCCAATGAAAGATTAGAGGAACCAACAAGTGAACTATCGGTTTCAGCTCTCTGATGCTCTTCAAATCCATTCTCTCCTCTCCACCTCCCTCTCTCTTCCTCAGAGTCTCTGCTCACAAAATGCTGCAATACGATTATCCAAAGCCCAATCTACAAATACTGCACCTTTATACCCCGCAGTCCCGCACCAGCGCGCGTGAATAGACGTGCCGTACGATCTCACACGTGAGCCATTCGCATGCTCCCATGCGCCGTTCGTGCGTAACGAATTCCTCCTCAGCGCCTCTTTGCCGTTACGTTGAGCTGGCAGATCCTACCTGTGATTCACATCTCTGAACCGGCACTGCAGGTTGCGTGTGAACGATCGGGACCGTTGCTTATGATCATGGAAAAATATGCTACGACTTTCGTTGACTATCGAACGAAATTACATAGAAATTTACATTATTACAACGATATTTCATCTTTATTGGGATCAATACTTATTTCACATTGCCATTTTATTACATCTTCTTTAATAGTACTCTTTTTATTGCTATATATTACACACCTTAATAATTTGATATATGATAATCAAATATTTATTTTTATATTTTTTAAATTTTAAAAAATTAAAATATATCATGATTATTACTTAAAAAAAAGGGTCACATCATGCTTGTAAATTATAATAGGGGTTACACGCTGGGTGTGTGAGCCCCTGGTACATGTACACAGTAAGGGATAAATAATAAGTGGATAGGTAAGTGTATTAAACCTAAATATTATTTTATACTATTTTCTTTAAAATTAATATTTTTACATATAAAATTTACTTTTCATACTATTTATTTAAATTAATATATCTACTCTTAAATTAATTAATTAAATTATGATTTTACTATACTGTAAAATTAGTTGCCACACAATAAAATAATATATATTAAAGATAAAAAATAAATTTTAGAAATTTAAATGTCTTATATTAAATAAAACTTTATATTATAAATTTATAATAATAAATATTATGCTAATCAATACATTAAAATAAAAAATAGAATAAATATAAATTAATGCATAGTAGGTGTAATTAATGTATTTAAAAATAAATATTAAAACATAAAAAATAGAGAAAATAGAAAAAAGGCCCCCTAGCTTTAAACGAAGAGTTACAGTGACCCACAATTTACAGAGAAGCGTTGTAACACCCCGCTAAAATTGCGGGCCAGATGAAGTTGGTTGGAGAAGCCAACCTGCTACACCAAAATTTTCAACCTATGCTAAAACTTGGTAGGTAATTAGAGATGCTCTTATAGTCGTTCTAGTAAAAATATTTCTAATAATTGACGAAAAAGTTATTCTTTTTTATTTAAAATAACTTTACAAATTTATATTATACTTATTTTTTAAAAGAAGTAATTTTATTTTCAATAGAGTTAAAATAATAGTTTTATAAATAAATTATTTTTGCCTTACACACTTTACATTTTTTTATGTCTTTTAAACAATTTTTTTAATTTATCTTTCTAATTTTCAAATTGTACTTTTTAATTGTCTTTGTTAATTTTTTAAAATAAGTATAATTATATTAAAAACAATTTAAATTATATTTCAGTAAAAATATTAGTACATATAATGTCATTAATTGGACTTGTGAACTGTGGCAGCCAGTTCACGCGGCCACCTATGTACACATTTTCCTCGGTTGACTGTCACATTCTGAGCCCACCCTATTAAGAAGACCGTCATTATCTGTCTTTGGTTTTCTTGTTTGTCATTTTTAATGCCTGTGGGGCTTTTTCTCCACCCATTTTTTTTTTTTTTTTCAAACACGCCTCCCTCAACGTGAAGATTGCTACCTCTTCATTTAGACCAAAATCATTGGATTTTTGTATTATAAATATCCTTATGCCCAGACGTTAACATACTTCCAAAGCATATATATATTTTAATGGGTTTTGAACTTTTGATACATTTTTTTATACAATTTTATTTATAGATTCTAGTAGTAAATGTCTTTTTCAGATTTGTCCAACAAGTGGTCTCAGATGTCTTACAGTCATTCTTTAGTTGGAAGATATTTATGTTGAATAAAATTAATATGATGGAAGATGCCTTTCAAACTTATTTTTTTATTTTTTATTTATTAGACGAAGGAACAACCACAAAGTTAAGCCCCAAAGTAAAACTATATATAACCCTTCTGAATGATCAATATTATAATATATTACATGAGCAAGAACCTTGTATTGAATGTTCTCTTGATTTTCTTAGTATTGTATTAAGTCTTTCGTTGTCTCATAATCTTAGGATTAATGGACACTTTACTCTCGAATAAAATGTTTAATTATTCATTTTTTCTATTCAATAACTCAATCTGGGGTGTTTAATGTCTACCCATATTGAAAACTCTTTACTAATGATAACGTTCAGTGTAGCTCCTAGATGTAAAATGCACATTTAGCCCAAGATCATCAATTTTGCAATGATATTATTGTACTTAGTTTTATGACACATAGTATCATCCAATTCATCCGTCACCAAAGTGAAGATTTTACAAATATTGAGAAGTATCTATAGTCAAGAGAAAAGTTGGAAAAATCTTAAGTCAAGAAAGATACTTAAACACATTTCTGTCATCCACAATCACCTTGTTGCAACTATTAAGAATAATCTAAAAACGAGTTTCAATCTATGAAAGAACTAAGGTCAATAATAATTAGTGAGGTTGTATTCTCGATAATCCACACACTTCATTTTTTCCTTTTAACTTAGTCTAAATCAATTTTATTTTTTTTTATTTTTCATAATCACCATTAAAGAAAGTCTCTCTTATTCACCACTGTTCTCACTCTTTCACATTGGTCACCATTCTCAAGTTACTTACGACGCGTGGTTATTTATTACCCTTTATTTTAATTCCACACCATCTTATATAAAAAGGGTAAGTAAGACGTGTATCACCTATATCATTTATCTATATCACCTATTTAAACCCCTTAAACTCACGTTTGAGGGACATCCATGTATTCATTTTTATGGTGATTACACAAGAGTTTTCCCTACATCTCTTCTTACATTTTTTTACTTCTTTTATTTTTGTTCGTATTTAGCCTTCAAGTTTATGAAAGGTTATGTCTTTCATTAGAGTTAAGAGAAAATTGTCTCTACTCTTCTTGTAAAAATTTTTAAGTAACATTGGTATTGTGTTTTATTTGATATATATGTTCTCTCATATATTTATCAAATATTACATTAAACTTCATAATTTATGTTATGTAGTTTGCATAATTGATTATCCTGCATTTAATAGAAGATTATGTACTTCATTTTCATCTTTGAGTGACATTTTGCATTATATATATATATATATCCTAACATGTATTTCACATGCTTAAAGTTCTCATTTTTCATTCACAAATTTAAACTTAAAATCTACTTTGATTTTAATTGTAAATGTCATTTGTGAGAAAACACCACTTTTTAATATATTTGAGCTTAAAGGTTTATCGTTGTTGGTGACAAACTCTTTAATTATTTTCACCAATAATTATTTTACTCAAGGTCTATGAAAGAGAAACATTGAGTCTACTTTAATGCTCAAAATTTTCTATCTCATTGTAGTTCTTATATTATCAAAATATTCTCTTCTTAATATTAACTCATATTATTCTTTTATTTATTTTTTTATTTATAACTTGTAACAAAACTAAGTTTTAAGAATTCATCTCAATCATTGCGATTCGACCTTGAGAATCTCTAAGTTAATCACTTATTATAGCTAAGTATTTGTCATTGGATGACTAGAGGTGAAATTGCCACTCTTTTTTTAACTCTATTTTTAACTTCAAATGCATGATTTTCACACATATTTTGGAGAATTTATTTGCCTATATGAACAAAATTTTTTACTGATGATTTCGCCCTAAAATATTATAGAACATTTCTAAAGATTCAAACTCTGATTAAAATATT
>JAJIYU010014775.1:0-13081 GCA_030144865.1 Tinospora cordifolia
TTTTTATTTTGAGTTTATGAATCTCTTTTGATAAACAATGTAATGGTCTATTCTTGAATTAGAAAGTTATGTACTTTCTTTTATTAATAAAGAAGTTGAATTTTTCTTTACATTTAAATGCCTTGATTTTATGTGAAATTGCAATATTGAATTTATTCTAAGGCATGTGGTGTTGAAAAATAGAAAGTCAAGTGTGTGTCGCTTGTAAAGTAACACCGGCCCGACCCGCCAATTGGTTAAGTCCACCGTCAAAAGGAACGGTAGTTATGTCCAACTCTCAAATCAAAGAACGTGGGGGTTGGGGTGTTACACAATACCCTTCTAAAATCAATTCGACACTCACATCACAGCCTAAGAGAGTGTATTTATCATGAATCATACCATCTCCCAAAGACTTCGAGCTGTCACCGTCAGCTCTGGGTGGGAATACCTACGATCCACCTTGTAGCTCGACAATCTCAAGCGGTGACATATAGGAGATGCCACCTCGATCCGCTTCAGGATCATCAATCGTACCGGTACGTGAATTCTTAATAAGCCATCGTCTCATTTTAGTTTTACAAACAATTTTTCAATCATACCAATCATCACACATATCATGGAAAATAACTCAATTAATGCAGGCTATTCACATGAGTAAATAATGAGGTCTAAATGCAGGTCTAAATCCATCATCCAAGCACGCCAAACAAGTTCAATCAATTTTATAACAAAATTCTAATAATCTTAGAACTATTCAACCAAATGTTTCGAATCTTAAATCCATATAATACATAGGAGCAAGGAAGTCACGCCCACCTAGTTTCGAAGGTCTTCCGGGCTTCCTCGCTTTCCATCGAAATCCCCAATACTCTCAATTGTAAAATCTGAAATTCAAGAATCAATAAAATTCCTAAGTTCTTAATTCGTATTAGATCTTATTCCAAATGTTTTTCCAAACTAATTATAGAACCTAGATGTTAGTTCCATGAAACTTTGAATTTTTTTTTCCTAAATTCTAGAATTGTATACATTTTAATTAAAGTAACTTCTAAGTCCTCTAATTTCCTTAATTTGAAAGTAAAACTTTAATTAAATTTCTAATAACTGAATCTTCACAATTTACATAGTTTATTGATATCCTAATTAATTTAATTACGAACATAATAAGACTTCCAACTGTTACATCACTAGTTTCAAGGCCTAAAATTTAATTCTTTTCTTATAAAAGATTTTCAACTCCTAAAGTTTATTTTTTTCATATTTTTAACTAATTTATTTATTAAGTTTTAAACTTCTAATATTAAAGAAAATTATTTTTTTTTCCAATCCCAATTCAAAAGATTAATTGATTTAATTCCATTAAATCACTTAATCCTCATGTTCAATAATTTATAATTAATCTAGTATTGACTTTTTTTTGAATTATTAATAAATATTCTAAATTAACCTTCATAATTATTTTATTCAATCTCTCTTTGAATAAAAATAATTCTAATATTTATAATTTACATCTAGTTTCTAAATAAAATTAGATTTCTAATATTTGAAACTCCGAGTGTTCCAAGCTTTGATATTTATATTCTAAGCATCTAACAAAATTCACAAGCATTAGATTTAATATTTTTATTAAAATATTTAATAAAGTTTTAAATTTCACATTCTATTTTGTTCTCGTATTTATAATCAACTAAAAATAAATTTCATACCATCACAAATTTAAAATCCAAAAAAATACCTTTCCGAATAATGAACACAGCAACCGTACTCAAATCGTAAAACCCCTCTGCTGCAATTACAATTTCAGCAACAGCAAAAATATTGTTTTCTTCATTCAGTTCGCGCACCAAATCTGTGATACACACACATACATTCAGCTGCACATCCTTTTCGTTCTTCTTCCTCCTGTTTTCAATCCATGGTCAATAGCTAATTTCCAACCATATACATCTCACGGTCCCCTTCTTTTGTGCAGGAAACGGACAGAAATCAACACACACACACATAAACAAAAATCCAAAGACATTCAAGCCTCAACTCACGTCCTTGTCTGCACAACTCAGAAATTTCGTATTCAGTGCATTCTTCAATTCATTCTCCATTCAAATGATGCGCTAGAATACCCAACTCGCACAACCAGTCACCCTATTCATGCTGTCCGTGAATTGCAGCAACAACAACCCACACGGCCAGCAACAGCAGCTGCGATCTTCTTCTTCACGCCAGGATTTCAGCAGCAGCCGTACGCACCTCTCGGCCCTCAAAACCAGCAACCAGAATTTTTTTCTGGTTTTGTTCTTCGTTCATTTGTTCCATCACAGAGATAGCAGTAGTTATGTCTTCTTTTCTTCGTCTTGCATCTTCTTCTTCTCGTTCTTCTGTTTTTCTTCTTTATTGCAGTCCGGCAGTAGCTATAACGGTAAACAGCAGTTCCTCTCGTTCCCTTTGTTCGTGCAACAAGACTTTAGAGCAGCAGCAGCATACTCATTTCTTCCTTCCTTAGTTGTCTTCTTCTTCTTTCCGTACCCCCAGAAAGCACCCCAACCATCGTCCCCTGCTCTGTTTCAATCCAACGCAGCAGCATCCTCTGTTTTGTGCCTTTGTTTCAGTCTTCTTCTTCTCCTGTTCGTTTGGCTGCATTAGCAGCAACTGCTGCTGCCATTGCAGCAGTTGCAGAGCAACAGCAGCAACAACAGAGCACGGTTGCTCTGGTTGCTCTTCTCCACCTTGCCGTCCCACATTTTTCTTCGTCTTCTTGCTTCCACTCCCCTGCATGATTTCTTCTTCACTGCATCATCTCCTATCCAGACAATTCGAAACTTCATTCTTGCAACGCACCGCGAAATCCCTTCCCTGATCTTTCCAGATCAGTCTTCTCGCCAACCAAACCAACCTTCTTCAAATTTCCAGATTCTCGGCCAAACCAGAGTTTTCTGGTTTGGTCGTGATTTTTTTTTTTTCTTTATAAATACTTGATGCAATTTTAAATCTTTATCATATAATAAAATAATAAGTACCATGGTATTAGCTAACTATTAAATCAAATACATACATATATATAAATATATATATATATATATATATGAACTTTTCTTAATTGAATTTCAGATGGTGTTCCATCAATATTTCCATTAATCTCTATTAAATTTCATCTCGTGAACCAATATGAAATTTTTCAGTTTATTTTATTTATTTATTTATTTCGATCAAATAATCTATTTTTTATTCTCGCCTCACTTACGTCGTCGCATTTTCGATTTAAAATTATTCACATTGTCACGCTTTCATTTTGAACCCCTTGCATCGTCGCACTCGCGCCTTTGCACTTGCGCGAGGAAGCTAATAAAATAATTTATTTTCTAAAGTATAATAATTTTTTTTTATATTTAAATGGAACCTGCCTCTAAGTTGTTTCTTCTTATTATTTTTTTCCAAATATCTATATTTTGCAAAGCTCATAATATTATTATTTTTATTATTTATTATTTTATTTTAATTTCTCATTTTCTTACGAAATAACATTTTATTCTATGTTTGCTCGCAACGTGGCGCGCTCACAAAGTTTCGGGGTGTTACAATATGCATTCAAATGTCATTGGTTATTCATGAGCATTATCATGTTGACTTACAAGCATAGTTTGAATTACATTCTCTAATATA
Source organism: Tinospora cordifolia (assembly GCA_030144865.1). Classification (NCBI taxonomy): domain Eukaryota; kingdom Viridiplantae; phylum Streptophyta; class Magnoliopsida; order Ranunculales; family Menispermaceae; genus Tinospora; species Tinospora cordifolia. Next base: position 3,640 of record JAJIYU010014775.1, read on the forward strand.
TTGTATAATGTCTGATATATTTGAGATTGTTTGTAAAATTAAAATAAGACGATGGTGTATTAAGAATCCACGTACCAATGTGATTGACAAGCCCGAGGTGGATCGAGGTCGCATCTCCTATATGTCACTGCTTGAGATTGTCGAGCCACAAGGCAGATCGTAGGTATTCCCATTAAGAGCTGACCATGACAGTTCGAAGTCTTTGGGAGACGGTACGACGTCACGATAAGTACGCTCTCTTAGGCTGTGATGTGAGTGTCGATTGATTTTAGATGGTTATTGGAACCCTCTGAGATTAGATTGGATCACAGGGAATACCGAGAGACATCTCAACCCTCTTCTAGTCTAAAACTACAACTAAAACAAATGAATGTTTGAAACGCCTAATGTTTGAAAGTGCTTGTAATGTTTTGAATTGGATCTGTATAATACATGTGATGTGTAGGATCGATCCACTGAGCTTTTGAGCTCACTCCCACTTTATTTTTCAGGTACATCTGGACATAGAGTATGATAACGTACATTAGAAGACTCACACTTTCAGTGGATGCCTCATTGGGGAGGTCATCCGGGATAGGTGGTATTTGTTTAATTCTTCTAGAATAATTTCTCTTGAATTCCTTTGATTTTGAATTCAGTTAACTAGATTTGTAAGCAATATTTTATTTTTAACATTTTTGGTTTGAAATCAATTTTTAAAGTATTTTTCGCTGCCTTATTGATGACTTACATTAAGGAACCCAGTGAATGTCTCGAGAAATTATTTTAATTCTTTTGTTTTGTATGAGAAATTATCCAGAGATTGACTTGAAAACTATTGGTTATGAACTTAAATTTTAAGGAAAAGACTTTGACAGAATGACATTTTCAAGTAGCATCTCGATTTTCATCGGGCGACGATCCACACATGAGGTAACACGTGAACGAAGGTCCAGTCAAAAATTTGGGTGTTACAACCATAGTTGTCGGGAGCCCTTCCCTAGGGAGAAGGACGAACTGACCGGCACAGTGTTCTGCCAAACCCATTCCCAAACTAAGCTTACCCAAAACACTTTTAAGCCTCTTCACAACACCATATATAACACTACCATAGTAATCTTAATAAATGCGAAAAACACTAGAACAAATAAGTACAGTAGAAATTTTTTTATACAAAAGTTAATTATATATACACTGTCCTAAATGTAGTAGTAGCAGAATGCCTAAGTCAAGACATCTACAAAATTTTTCTCACTTCCTGTACATTATACTAACTCTCAAAATAGTAAACCACGTGAGGAAACCTACTGAAGTAAACGAGGTATGCTTCACGCAATGACCACCTTCTTCCCCTTATCCGCAGAAGAAGAACTTGAAATGTTACAGTAGTGAGCCAATTTTGTCCACAGTGACTCAGTGAGTAATGTAACCTAATCTATAACTTAGAACAAGTATTCTAGAAAAAACAATGTATGAATGTACAATAATAATAATGCAAATGAATGCAACAGTTAATGAATGTTAAATCCACTATGCAGTTGTGTACCTTTCATTTTGAAACCAGTTTTAATGCAGAAAACACATAAATCCACTCGAGCGGGAGAAACCCGACGGTTAAGTGTATAGGTGACGACCCTAATCTGGGCCAACAGAACCCCCCTTAGGGCACTCTGTGCTAGGTAGTTACTAAATAATCTAGGGGAGCCTCAATTGATAGACCTGGCCCGACCGCACCCCCAGATGCGACAGCCACTCGTTCTCAATGCTCTACCACATTCAATATCCTAACCCGCACCCGGACCTCGATATTTGGTGCACATTTTCATTTAAATCACATTTAAAGATTGCAAATGCATTTCAATATGTAAGAACATTGCATTTATGATAGAATAACAAGTTAAGTGATAAATTAGAAAATACTATTCACAAGGATGCTCAGCTCCCGGTGCTCCTCTAGTAACCGGTCGCGTCCCGCTGATGTTTGATCGTGCGTGATCAACTTACTTTCTTAATATCTACATAAAACTTAGCTCAAATTGTAACTTTATGGTCATTGGTCAATTAAAGGATTGACTTGGTCAACTGTAGTCAACTTTATTTAAACCTAACCCTCGCCAACGTATCAAATCTATAAGGTCAACGCGGTTAACAAGGTCAATTAAGCCTTTATATTGACTCAAAATACTACAAATATGTATTGTCGACATGTGTCCCACCTTTGGTACACAATAACCAGCCACTTTCATAACTTTGGTTGTTCAATACATAAATATTATTTCCTATGTTATATATTTCCCTAATAAGTATTTTATAATGTTATGCAATATTATATAACATTTTTTCTGTTATTTACCATTATTTTTACGCTATATACATTTTTTCTATCTTTATTAATTAATCCTCAAATCGCATAAACGTAAATTTAATATGTTCATTGACCTCCAAAAATCTTAATTTCAGTGTCATTAAGTTCAGAGTTTCATTCTGGACATTTTAGTACCCACCGACTAAAATTCTAGTATTAATGGGTATATTCCCTATGCGTCGACTTCCAACTACCATATAATTTCTTATGGTCCATGAGGGTACAAATAATATATATATTTGCATTCTACTCGTAAATCTGCACAGAATGATATATATAAATATTGTATAGTTTCGTTCCTAGGGAAAATACACCCTAATTTTGGGGTCGCGCATTAAACTAATGCATTTATTAAAACTATACTATAAAACTAAAATTCACAATTCATATAATAATTTGGAATTGAAAAGTGGTAAAAATGGTTTACCCAAAATGTCGAATTTCTAAAGTGCACGAATCCTCTTCTTTTTTATTTCCTTTTTTCTTTCTTTTTCTTTTTCTTTTTCTTTTTCTTTTCCTTTTCTCCTTTTTCCTCTCCTTTCCTTCTTGATTTCTCTCTTGCCTAGATGAGTGTTTTGAGTTACTTTCATGAATTAGTTTCTAGCTCTCTGTAATACTCCGAAGATTTGTACGAAATTCATTAAATAAAATTAAATAAAATGATTTGATTTTAAGAATTTTATGACATTTTTGGATATAAATAATATATATTCCAAGGTACAAAAAAAGTAGGTAAAATAAAATTAATTGAAAATTTTTGTGCAACCTTAAAGTATTCAAAAAATGAATAGTATAAAGAAATAGAAATATATTTATTTATTTATTTATTTAGCACTAATATATTAATACAGATAGGCAAATATTAATACATATGGGTATATAATACATACATACATACATATATATATATATATATATATATATATATATATATATATATATATATATATATATTTGCATTCTACTTGTAAATCTGAACACAATAATATATATATATATATATATATATATTGTATAGTTTCGTTCCTAGGGAAAATACATCCTAATTTTGGGGTCGCGCATTAAACTAATCCATTTATTGAAACTATACTATAAAACTGAAATTTACAATTCATATAATAATTTGGAATTGCAAAGAGGTAAAAATAGTTTACCTGAAATGTCGGATTTCCAAAGTGCGCGAATCCTCTTCTTTTTTTTCCTTCTTTTCTTTCTTTTTCTTTTTCTTTTTCTTTTTCTCCTTTTTCCTCTCCTTTCCTTCTTGATTTCTGTCTTGCCTGGATGAGTGTTTTTGAGCAATTTATATGGGATGGAATGTGAGCAAATTGAATGAGAAATAAAGAGAATGAGAGGGGGTATTTATAGTTTTAGTTTAGGGTGAGTCACCACAACATTAAATGCATATTTAGTCAACAATAGTGGCTTGATCATCTTGACACATCATAGACATTATCTTATAATTAACCATTCATAAAATAAGCTATTATCTTACAAAATCATCAATATTATCTTCTAATTTGATTTTTATTTATTTTTTTCAATTATCCTATGACTCATCAAACATTAGCTTATCTCTTATCTAATACACCTCATACGTATTATCTTATTATTAAATCAATTTTTATTAATTCATTTTTCTTTCATTATCTTTCCAAGTCATTAGCTAAGGATTAATTTAACTAATTTTTTTTATTTTCTTAATTATCCAACCAAATCATCATTTATATCTTGAATTTATTTTATTTCTTTTGATTATTCCAACCAAACACATTTATATATTCGTACATCACTATATGTATACATATATATATTTGAATTAAATGATTGGATTTATCATTTTCATTTTAATACCCACATTAATTAATTTTATTTCTAAAAATCACATATTACCATTTAATTCATACATTAAATTATACAATACCCATGAAATCATGTATTTTTATTTATAATCCATTAATTAATACATCAAAATACATGTTGAGCCCATGGACTCAATTTCTTGAAAATACGAGTCGCTACAATCTCCCCTCCTTAAAACAAATTTCGTCCTCGAAATTTACTACAATAATAAAAAATCAAGAAGCGACTCTCATAATCTCAAGAAAATGACTCGCCATGTAGTCTTCTCGCTCCCAGGTGTCCTGCTCGGTACCATGGAACTGCCAGCGTACACGCACCATCGGTATCTCCTTGTTGCGCAGTTTTTTCACAGCCCGATCAATGATAGCTACCGAAACCTCATCATATGAACAATTGTAACACCTCAATTTTCGGCCGGACCTCCATTCACGTGTTATCTCAAGTGTGGATCATCGCTTAGACAAAAATCGAAATGCCACTTGAAAATTTTGTTCTGTCAAATCTTTTTCTTCAAACTACAATTCATTATCATTAGTTCTCAAGTCAGTGTCTGGATAATTTTCTTATACCAAACAAAAGAGTTAAAATAATTTTCTCAAAACGTTCACTGGGTTTAGCAATGCAAATTACAAATAATGCAGCGAAAAGACTTAGAAACTCGAAATCAAAACTAAATATCAAAATAAAATATTGCTTACAATTCAGGTTAACTAAATTTAAAATCAAATAGTTACATGAAAATCGTTTCAATAAAATAAACCAATATAACCTTTAAAGTTTCATATCCCGGACTACCTCCCCATGAGGTGTCTCAGCTGTGGGTGAGTCTTCTGACGTAGACAGCAGTGCACTACGCCCAATTATTCCTAAAAAATAGAATGGGTGTGAGCTCGAAAGCCCAATGAATCATTCCTACACATCACATGCATTATACAGACCCAATCCAAATATTACAAACACTTCCAAACATTAGACGTTCATAACATTTCCTTGGTTTTGGTCGTAGTCAAAGACCAGAAGAGGGTTGAGATGCCTCTCGATATTCCCTGTGATCCAATCAAATCTCAGAGGGTCTCAATAACCATCTAAAATCAATCGATACTCACATCACAACCTAAGAGAGCGTACTTACCCAGGCATCGTACCATCTCCCAAAGACTTCGAGCTGTCACAGTCAGCTCTGGGTGGGAATGCCTACGATCCGCCTTGTGGCTCAACAATCTCAAGCAGTGACATATAGGAGATGCCACATCGATCCGCCTCGGGCTCGTCAACATGTCTCCAATCAATCACATGCTAGGGATCGGGATAGTACTTTCTCAACATCAACACATGAAATACATTATGTACTCCCGCTAGCTGAGGCGGCAATGCTAATCGGTAAGCCACAAGACCTATCCTCTCGAGGATCTCAAAAGGTCCAATGTATCTAAGAGCGAGTTTCCCTGAAACACCAAAACGAGTCTGCCCCTTCCGAAGAGAAATCTGAAGTATTACATGATCACCAACATCAACCTCAATGATCTTTTTCTGGTTATCCTCATAACTCTTCTGTCGATCCTGAGCTGCCTTCATGTTTTTGATGGATCGGTTGGATTTTCTCGATCTGCTCCTGTACAAAAGTAGGGCCCAAAACTGTTGTGTCACCAACTCCGGCCCAACGAGCTGGCGATTGGTAAGGTTGACCATATAATGCCTCGAATGGTGCCATGTCGATACTCGTCTGGTAGTTGTTATTATAAGCGAACTCACATAATGCTAAATGATCCTCCCAGCTACCACCAAAATCAAGAATGCATGCATGGAGCATGTCCTCTAGAGTCTGGATCACTCTCTCTGACTGACCATCAGTCTGTGGATGGAAAGTTGTGTTCAAGTTTACTCTAGTCCCTAACTGTCTCTGCAAGCTCTGCCAAAATTGGGATGTAAACCGAACATCTCTATCAAACACAATGGACACTGGAACCCCATGTAATCTTACAATCTCTCAGATATATAATCGACTCTGCTTCTCAACTAAATCTCTAGTATGAATCGGGAGAAAATGAGCAGACTTAGTCAGTCTGTCAACAATAACCCAAATAGTGTCGTGTCTCTGCTGAGTCCAGGGTAATCCCATCACAAAATCCATAGTAATGTGCTCCAATTTCCACTTAGGAATAGCCAAGGGTTGTAGTAAACCACTGGGTCTCTAGTGCTCAACATTAATCTACTAGCACGTGTCACATCTCTGCACAATGGCTGCAATATCCCGCTTCATCCTCAGCCACCAATAAGTACGTCGAGCATCTTGATACATCTTATTGGTGCCTAGATGAATGGTATACCTCGAGCGGTGCAGCTCTGCTAATACTCCCTATCTCAGGTGAGGGTCATCTGGTACCCACAATCGTCCCCTAAACCTCAGTGCACCATCACTATCAATCGACCACTCCACACGAGAAGTGTCGTCTGCCCACTCCCGGTATGTCACATAATCAACGTCATGAGGCTGTACCTCCATGATCTCAGTAAGCAGCACCGGCTGGGCTCTCATCTGTGCACTGACTCTGGTCTCGGTTGAAGTCTCGTGGATACTCATCACTGTCACATAATGAATCATCCTCCACTCCTGAGACATATGTCTAGCCACACAAGCTGTCTCGACCCGTACTCTACTCAATGCGTCAGCCACTACATTGGCTTTCCCAAGATGATACTCAATGGCAAAGTCATAATCCTTAAGAAGCTCCATCCATCTCCTCTGCCTCATATTCAAATCTTTCTGAGAAAACAAGTACTTGAGGCTCTTTTGATCTAAATAAAGTATAAAACGCTCACCATATAGATAGTATCGCCAAATCTTGAGCGCAAACACCACTGCTGCCAGCTCTAAATCATGGACGGGTTATTTCTTTCATGTACCTTCAACTGTCGTGAAGCATAAGAAATCACCTAGTCTCCCTACGTCAACATACACCCAAGGCCTGTCTCACATGCATCTGTATAGATCTCCAACTCACGGCTGGGTTCAAGTAACACAAGTACTGGCGCAGATGTCAAATGATGCTTCAGCTCAAGAAAGACCTCCTCACACTTATCTGTCCATATGAATGGCACGTCCTTCTGGGTAAGTTTCGTCATAGGTGCAACAATCCTTGAAAAATTATGCACAAATCTGAGATAATAACCTGCCAAACCCAGAAAGCTACGGATCTCCGTCACTATGGTAGGTCTCGGCCAACTAATAATAGTCTCAACCTTCGTCGGATCAATAGAAATACCATTGGCTCCTACCACATGGCCTAAAAATCGGACTTCTGTCAACCAGAACTCGCACTTGTTATACTTAGCATATAGACGGTGATCTCGAAGAGTCTGCAGTGCGATCCTCAAATGTTCAGCGTATTCCTCCCTAGTCTTCGAGTAAATGAGAATGTCATCAATAAAGATAATGACAAAGGAGTCGAGATAGGGACGAAACACTTCTGCATCAGGTCCATGAACATCGCAGGGCAATTGTTATGCCAAATGGCATGACTAGGAACTCATAGTGCCCATAACGAGTCCGAAAGGCCGTCTTCGATACATCTTCCTCCCTGACCCTCAACTGATGGTACCCGGATCTTAGATCTATCTTTAAGAACACAGTGGCACCTCTGAGCTGGTCAAACAAATCGTCAATATGGGGAAGAGGGTACTTATTCTTCACTGTCACCTTGTTCAATTGTCGATAGTTGATACACAAACGAAGGCTCCCATCTTTCTTTTTCACAAACAGCATTGGAGCACCCGCAAGGTGACACAGTAAGGTTAATAAAACCCTTACTCATCAGTTCCTCTAGCTGGACTTTCAATTCCTGCAATTCCTTAGGCATCATTCGATAAGGAGGGATCGAAATAGGTTGTGTCCCTGGAATAACCTCAATAATGAAATCGATTTCCCGCTTAGGAGGCAAGCCGGGTAAATCCTCAGGAAACACATCAGGAAAATCTCTAACAACAGGAATCTCATCAATACTCGCCCGTTAAAGTCCCTAATCTATGGTGGTTAGACCAGCTAGAGTATCAATCTCATACTAAGTCGTCATTCTACCTCGGGTTCTCAATCTATTAGAGGTACTACCCTGAAAAATAATAACAGGTTGCCCTGGTATCTGAAATACAACCCTCTTGGCAAAACAGTCGACGTGTGCATGGTACGCAGCTAGCCAGTCCATTCCTAGTATAACATCAAACTCTAGGAATTCTAACACCCGAAGGTTGACAATGGTCTCCAAGTCACCCAACCTCAATACGCAACCCTCACAGATCAAGTTAGGGTAAATGCGTTCCCCAACTGTAGTACTCAACATGAGCTAGGTGAGTGACCTAAGGGGTTTAAATCCCAATATGTCTACGGCGTGTCCAGAGATGAATGATAAGGTAGACCCAGCATCAATCAACACATATAAGGTAGAATCTAAAATAGAAACAATACCTTCTACCAAAGTCGTGGTAGCATCTGGATCAGGCTGTGTGATGGCCTATGCTCTCCCTCGAGTAACAGTAGCGGTGGGTACACTAGAAGCTGGAAGAAGCATGGGTACTCATATCGTCTGTGGCCTGGCTGACCACACTAATAACATATAAACCGACATCCCTGTATAGCCTGGTATGTTTGGGTCGGCCCATAACCTCTATGTCCTGAATCTCGGCCCCTTCTTTAACCTCTACCTCGGGCCCCATACTGAGTCAGTGGTTGTACCACCGGCTAATATGTCTGAACTGGGTTGGCAGCGATCAGGACTAAGGAAGTTGGTTGACTCTGCTCCCCCCTAGACTGTCCTCCCAAGCACTTCTTCTTCCTCGGGTATCTAACTGTTCGAGTTCCACCTCGATAACCTCCTGGAGTCAATGACTGGGGTTGTAACTGTTGCTACGGCTGTTGTAACACCCCAACCCTTGTATCATTAAGCATTGGACGCGTCCACCATTTTTTCTTGACAGTGGACTAAACCAGACGGTGGGCCGGGCCGGTGTTCCATTACAAAAGACGCACACTTGACTTTCTATTTCAGTCATTTCATGCATTGATCATATTTAATCGTGCATAACTTAAAATTTAGAATTTAAATAAGGCAATAGTATAAGAAATAACTAAAATTTATAAACTCAATTAATTAAATAAAATTGAGTACATAATTAAAAATATTACAGCGGAAGTCTTAAAACTTGGGCAACATGCCCTTACATAAAAATTAGAAACTTTTTAAATAA
>JAJIYU010014776.1:0-13033 GCA_030144865.1 Tinospora cordifolia
CATCCTTCTAAATGCATAAGTTCCATATGGGCAAGTGAAGGTTGTCTTCTCTTTATGTTCTGGTGCAATGAGTATCTGATTGTACCGTGAGTACCATCTAAGAAACAATAAAAATCATATCTAACAATCCAATCCAACATTTGATCCACAAAAGGCAAACGGAAGTGATCCTTGCAGGTAGCTTTGTTCAACTTTCTATAATCTATGCACACATGCCATCCTGTGGTTGTCCTTGAAGTAATTATCTCTCCTTTCTCATTTGTGACAACCATGATCCCTCCATTCTTAGGTACAACATGAATGGGGCTAACCCATGGCGTATCTTATATTGCATAAATAATTCCTGCATTCAACCATTTCATTACTTCCTTCTTCACCACATCCTTCATGATAGGGTTGAGTCTTCCCTGGTGCTCCACTGTAGGCTTGTGTGAATCTCCATTAAGATCTTGTGCATACAAATTGTCTAACTTATCCCTTTGACATCTTCAATGGTCCATCCTATAGCAGCCTTGTGGTCTTTCAGCACTTTCAACAACTTTTCTTCTTGAGCAGGGGTTAATGAAGAGGAGATAATGACTGGAAATGATTGTGCTTCATCCAAATAAGTTTATTTCAAATGTTCTAGAAGCAGTTTCAAATCAACAAACCTATGAATTTCTTGAACATCTTTGGATTGATGAGCTTCAGATAATGGTGCTTCTAAACTGTTGGGCTCTGGTGGGCATGCTTCTAAAGCTAACACAATTAGCTTCTCATCTTCAGTCATAGATTGGGGAAAGGAAAATGAATGAGAAATACATCCCACCAAATCATCTTAAGAGCTCAATTCATCCACCACTTCAACAATGCAAGAGTTTATAACTTCTACCCTTTTGCATTCATACAAGTTACTAGGTAGTTCATTATTTTGTAGAGATTGAAAACAACTTTTTCTTCATTTACTCTCAAGGTTAACTCTCATTTATGAACATCTATGAGTGCATGCCCTCTGGCCAAGAATGGTCTCCTAAGGATGAGTGGTATTTCACAATCTTCTTCTGTGTCTAAAACCACAAAGTCCATTGGAAATATGAATTTATCCGCCTTGACTAACACATCATCAATGACACCTTTTGGGTATGTTAAGGATCTGTCTCTTAATTGAAGAGTGATTGTGGTTGGCTTGATTTTTGACATTCCCAACCTCTTGCACACTGACAAAGGCATGAGATTAATGCTTGCCCCAAGATCACATAATGCCTTCTCAAAGATTTCAAAACCTATGTTGCATGGTATAGTAAAATTGCCTGGATCTTTTAATTTTTGAGGAAGTTTTTTTTGAAGGATGGCACTACACTCTTCAATAACCTTCACCATTTCAAAGTCTTCTATCTTCCTCTTCTTAGACATAATCTCCTTCATAAACTTTGCATAGTTGGGCATTTGCTGTAGAGCTTCTGCAAATGGAATGTTGATATGGATCTTCTTGAACATTTTCAGAAATTTAGCAAATTGTTCATCCAACTTCTTCTTTTGGAACCTCTGAGGGAATGGCAATAGTGGAGACTCAAAGACCTTACCCTCTTGAGTGACATTTTTCTTGGCTTTCCCTTTTGATTTTGAAGGTTCTTCATTTTGAATCGCTGGTTGCCTTGGAACATTCTTCTTATAGCTAACAACATATTCAACTTCAATGGATGGCATAGTTGGATATGGTGGGCATGCTACTTCTTTGCCACTTCTAGTAACCACCACTTTGCAACTCTCTTTTGGATTTACTTGAGTGTCACTTGGGAATGAACTTTGCTGCTAGTTTGACACTATTTGTGTTAACTGTCCCACTTGAGTTTCTAAACTTTTAATTGTGGCATTCATATTTCCAATTTGGATCTCAATGCCAGAAACTCTATTGTCATTTTTGTCTACCCTTCTAATTAACTCCTTGGAGAACCTTGTGTGCATGTTCATCATTTCATCAAGCTTGTCTTCCAAGGATGGCTTTTTATCCTATAAAGTCTGTTGAGGCACAAATCCACGTGGAAGTTGAACATTCTTGCTGTTTGCATATGAGAAGTTCTCATGATTTCTCACTCCAAGATGATAGTACTTTAGAACATTACACCCCCCAACTGGTCCTTAGTATCCAGTGAATCTGTTCATCACATTCATTTGCTCAATGGAAGCTTTTCCATGATAGGACGTTCTATAGCTTCAGCAATGAATTGCACCTATTGAGTTTGCTAATTTTGAAACTGTCTACTACTACTCTTCTCTTCTACCAAATTCAATCGATGAGTCATAGCCGCAATTTGAACATGCAAAGCACTAATTTCATCCACTTCATGAATTTCCACTCTTTTGGTTGTTCCTCTTTTGGTACCATGACCATATGCATTAGCTGCCATGTCATCAATTAGTTGAGTGGCCTCCGTGGTGGACTTCGCCATCAATGACCCTCTAGCTGTAAAATCTACCAAAGCCCTGGTTGGTGGTGTAAGTCCACTATAAAACATTTGAATTTGGAGCCAAGGAAGGTATCCATGTTGCAGACAATGCCTCAATAGATCTTTGAACCTCTCCCAAGCTTCATACAGTGATTCAAATTCAGATTGCCTAAAGGAATTGATTTCACCCTGCAATTGATGCACTTTAGCTAGTGTGAAATATTTTTGCAAAAATTTCTAGCCCATTTCTTCCCATGTCATGATACTTTCAGGAAGCAAAGTTTGCAGCCAACTTCTGGCTTTATCCCTTAATGAGAAAGGGAAAAGCCTCAGCCTAAGTTAGTCTTCAGTTACCCCGTTCATCTTAACAATGTTGCAAATCTCCACGAAAGAATTAAGATGAGCCATAGGGTTTTCAATTGCTGAGCTTCTAAACTATTGTTGTTGCACCATTTTAATTAAAGAAGGCTTCAGCTCAAAGTTATTTGAATTTATCGCTGTCCTTGCTATGCTCGAGTAATTGTTGTTCAAGACCGGTTTGAAGAAGTCTCTTAATGGTGCTTCTCTATGTTGTGCTTCTCTATTATTCCCCACACTAGAACATCCACCATCTGCCATAGTTGGTCCTCATCCTTGAGCTTCCAACCGAATCTGATGAATTATTTTCAGCAAATTTGGATTGTAAGGATCACAAGGACATTTACTCATGCAAGCCGGAAACACTGAAAACACACACAAGATCAAGTGTATTCAATGAACTTTAATAAATCTGGAGAAAAATCAATTAAAAGGTAAAAATAAAAATAAAAATGTCTTGACTAAGACTAAACCAAGTTCAACTGGTATTAAGATATTTAACACCATTTTCCCTGGCAATGGCTCCGAAGACTTGTTGGCTACCCTGCAAGTGTACAGGTTCGCACTAGTATTAATCGGTGAGATTGGATATCGTGCTCAAGGAAAATGGATTTATTAAAATACCTTGAATTCCAATTTAATGTTGGTTTTCATTTTATCAAGACTCTAATTAAAGTGAGTGTATCAATTTCTGAACAAGAACCTAACCTATCGAAAGCAATTAAATTCCATTTTTGAAAACTTTATGAAAGGGTTGTCTAGGATAGTGAATGCTGCTGTATGACTTGTAATTCTTATTTTAGATCATGATATATCTACACTATGAGTTCTAGCACTTGTAATTGAAACCCTCTCTTGAGGCGCTTCTCTATCTATTAGAGCTGTCTTATAATGCCCTCTCCCAATGTGCTTAACCAACAACCCAATGATAGGTAATCAAAAGTCTTGTGCAACCCCCCAGATAAGTTAACAACCCTCTAGTCAATCAACTATTCTAAGTCTATACTGCGACAACCACCCATCAGACCTCTCTTCCGAGTTAATCTAATGCCTTGAGCTCATCATGTCTATGGGCAGTAAACATAAAACATAAAGCATAGTGTTTTTAAATCAATAACTTCAACAAGAGATCACAATTCAAACATTGGACATTCACATCCCAAACAAAGAAAACTAACTAGCTTGACATTAAAGTAATTGAAAACAAGAAATAAAATGAACAAAGTTAATCATACTCAAAGCTTGATAAAAATCTTGAATCCCTTCTTGAAACCCTTGTTTTTGCCTTTCTCAGCCGTCACAATCTAGTTTTTCTGAATTAGGCATGTTTGGGCTCTAATAATCTCCCCTATTTATAGGCCCACACTAAAAAACCCTAAAAATATGAGAAACACAATAATTAATTGTGTGACCACGTTCAGTATTGTTCCTCAATGAAAACTTGGATTTCCCTTGTTCTGTGCACCGCGGTCCATTGTTTTTGTCCACAATCCACGTTCTGGTTATCGCGGTTAATGATTGACCGACCTTGGTAACTAGTGAGTTATGATCTCGTTCTGTCTTCCATCAGCTACCTCGATCGTCAGTTATTCGACCACGGTTACTTGTTGCTTTCCTCATGATTTTCTCTTATCTTTGCCTTTATATAATGCATTTCTCTTCTGGCTTTACCCTGAACCTGCAATACACTAGAATTCCTTCCCCAGACATCATTTTTTCATAGAAGAGCTTTAAATCTTGAAAACGAAGCTTATAATGCAATAAAACATGTAATTCCCTAACCTACATGTTCATGCTACTAATTATGCATAACTTTGCCCTATTCTCCTTTTATTTCCTATAAAATGCAACAAATCACCTATACTAATGTTAACCTACTGGGAAACTAACCATGGGTTATCCTGCCAGAGAAAGCGCAATTGCTAAGTAGACTTTGTACCAATTGATCTAGAGGTTGTCCCACCAGTTCATATGAGTAGTCGGAGTTGAAGAACACTCTTATTTTCTATAAAAGAAAATTAGAAGGTAAAAATTTAGGGCAAAGAATTTACCCAAGTTTGGAAAAAATGCCAAAGATGGTATCTTAACTAGAGAGAGGTGGATAGCTCAATAGACTAACTTTTCAACCAGATTGAAACCCTAGGTCAAGAAAAGAGACCTTAGGTGGGAATTGAGAGCAGCCAAGGGTGGTGTAGTGGATGAAAACCTAAATAAAACTTTAGGACATAGGTTAGAGACTAAAAACATGTGAAAACAAAACACTTGTTTGGTTAGGATATGAGATTGGGAAGATTTTGTATCTCTGGTTTCTATGTGGTATGAAACGCATAGGAATTTGGGGTTATCGAGGAAGCATGAACTCAAAAAATGACGGACCATGTTTGGTGAATGATCGGTGACTTTGGAAGAACTTGTTTTACTATGCTTGGTTGGTATGGGATAGTCAGGTATAATGGGGCTCGGGAAACATTAGTCGTCGAGACATTTGCAAAATTGATTAGGTGTGACAATTTTTTAAGTAAAAGTTTAAGTGGAAAGCCCAGAGTAGTATGGGTCACTCAAGCCTGAAAGCTGAGATGGAAAACTGGAATTTTATTATGCTAGTGTGAACTTGCATGATTGTATGATTCTTTGAAAGCATGCCTTACTCTTTAATATGTAGGTCATATGAAACCGTAGCTTGTACCCATGGACAAAACAAACTTAGAAGAATAAACTACTAGGCCAATGAACGAATCGAGAACCTAGAGACATGAATCTAGAGTCATGATAGCATGAATGAAATGAGAGGCTTGGTAATGCAAACTCGACGAGCGAATATGGATGGAACAACTATCTTTTCAAGTTTGGAAAAACATTTTGCATCCCAAAGACAAGAGTAGAAGGGTTGTGTGCCCTCGACTATGGTTCCCTTAAATCTTTCACTATAATGCCTAATCAGATATTAAGATGGCTTTTGACTTGTAGATAATGGCTAGATCAAGAGGATATGCTACTAAATCTACCCATTCTAATGAAACTAATAGAAATAATAGGAGAGGATTGGATGGAAACCTTGATGACGGGAATCGTTTAGAGGCTCATGGGCCATATCATGAAGTCCTACCTCAAGCAATCCTTCAGACGCACCACAAACACATGTGCCTGTACCGATCCCTATGCAACAGCCAGAACTAACACTCTAGGCACTAGAGCATCAGAGGACTCAGAAAGATTTTGAAGATGAGAGGTAGAGGAAGATGATGATAGAGCGGAAGAAGCTCAACCCTCTTCAATTTGATGGAAAAAGAAACTACGTCTCTGCCGATTACTGGTATTTGGAAATGGAAGAACATCTAAACATACTGGAGGTGATAGGTTCGCGTAGGGTAGCACTGGCCATGCACCATTTCAAGGGACTAGCTAGAAGTTGGTGGTGGATGATGAAGATGGATCCTAACAGAAATTTTGAAGCAATGAGCTAGGAGAAGTTCACAAATATCTTTTATGAAAAGTTCTTTCCTGAAGCAACATTGAGTAAGCTACATGAAGATTTCATCTGGTTGAATCAAAGGGACTTGACTATAGTCGAATATGAAAGGAAGTTCACTAAACTGGCCAAATTCTCACCAAAACTGATTATAGAAGAGAGAATGAAGACCAATGGTTTTGAATAGGGTCTCAAGATGGAGATCTAGAAGATAGTGTAATACCTTAAAAACTTTATACCAAATGAAACAAAATTCAAAGTATATTTAGTGAAATTCGGGTGCAAAATGGAACCGAGCTCGTTTTAGGGCTAAATTTGGCAGGTTCTAAAACTCTTATTTAGTGACCTTTAAGAATCCAAAAGCACTTGAAATGAAACAAAGTGGCTTGAAACGTCCAATTGAACAACATCCAAAAATTAGCTCAATTGGTCAAGATTAGGGTTCTCATTTTGCCAAAACACCTTCAGGGGTTTAAATTAGGAAAGAGATGGAATTTAGGGTACATCAAGGATTTAGAATGACCCGAAATTCCATGGGATGGCATAAACTAACAAGACACACAACATATCCAAAAATCGGGACAGTTGGCCAAGATTCGGGTAAAGTACCTTAAGTGAGCTCTAAATAAGGAAGGTTTCTAAGGAAAACGCCTTGGGCCAAACTATATCTTAAAATTTTTGTCTTGATCATGTAGTGCCAAAACTCTAGTTTATACACCTAAATTCCTAGTGGTTGGGGAGATATTAGTTTTTTTGAAATTCATGTAAACCCATGAAAGCATAGCCACCCAAAGCATGTATAAGCCACATGGGTGGAACACCATAATCCTGTGCACCCCCACCCCACCCCTTGGGAACGTCTTCCTTGATTTGAACACATGTAAAATGATCTTATGCACCACATTTATGATTCAATATACCCACAAGAGGCATCTCCTATAGAAATCCATGATCCCATGTACACCATGTAGTGATCACGTGCACCTCGTTGCCAATTATGCCAAAACTGGCCCACATATGTGTAGGTGTGAGTTTGCACATGTGATAATCCTTATTAGAAGATTCTAGAACAAGAAAGATACTCTTGATCTCATCCTTGCCGTCACCTATAAATGAGAAAAATTAAGATGGAAAGTGTATACGTAGTGATCTCATATACACATGGCGCCAAGATTGAGGGATTCTCTTCAAGAACACCCAAATTTGATTCTAGCTTCAAAGGGAGAGTTTCCTTGTGTAAGATTTAAAAATTAGAGTGTGATATGGTGTCCCTCATGCTTTGATATCATACACCCACTAGCTGGACGTCTAAAGGAAAGAGAAGAAAAACATGCTTTTATACCTAAGTGTGATGAGCAAGCAAAAGAATCAAAGGGGAAAGATAAGAGAGAATATTCACTCTCCTATGGGACGTCCAAGACCATGTTAGAAGGGTTCTAGAAGAAATTCAATCTCTAAAATTGAATTAGAAACAAAGGCTCGCAAGATCACTAGTGGGCCCACAAAAGAGATACACACACATGCCAAAATATGCACACTTACCATATCCTACCTTTAGTGTTTGGAATGTTGCCCAAATGAGAGTGGCTGCCCTAGCTGCCCAAAGAGCTGCCCATAGACGTCCCTTAGTGTGTTTGAAAATTATAAATACCCCCTTTTTTGTTCACAAATCATTCATTTCAAGAGCAAGTGAAATGCCACTAGTGTGCTCTCTCCTTCTTCTTTCTCTTCCTCTTCTTGACGTCTCATTTTGTGCATAAGGAAGGGCTTCTAGTTTCAGAGTTTTAGTGTTCATTAGAGAGTGGTTTTGTGGAGGTTTGAAGTGACAAAAACGTGGGGGAAACGCTGTTGGATTTTTGGGAAACATCTAAAGCTAAGGTGGAAGTTGCCCGCTTAAAACTTTTTCATGTTTAAGCTATTATCATGTCCATTTTGATTGATTTGCTTTTCTGAAAATTTTAAATGTTTAGTTTCAGTTTTCTATTCCCATTCATGCAATGTTTCAAATTCATAAATGTTCAAGATCAGGCCTATTTTTATGATTATTCATGGTAGTATCATGTTTAGGGATGAGTTCCAAGTTTTGGTACATGATTTTGAATGATAAATGAGCTGTTTCATGTGTTCTTAAATTCTGAAATTTGTTTTTCAGTTTATAGTATGATCTGAAATATTATTATTATTTCTTGAACATGAGATCTAAGATGAGAAAAATAGTGATACAAACCACAAACCATCATAGTTGTTTGAGTAACACTGTGGGTGTTCTCTTCTTATAATTAGTTCATGAGGTTTATAATACCTAAGTGATTGGTTGGTGGGTTAGAATCCCTAAGTGCAAAGTCCAATGAAATAGACTAAGAAATGTCATATTTCACTCTAAGGAGTCACTTAGTTGAGAACATCAAGGTTTGAAAAACTTTGTGGTCTAAATTACAAGTTACACAATCTAAATGCTTGAAGCGCCATAATGCTTGAAAGTGGTTGAAATATCTATGTGTTAACGTCTTGAACATCAGGATAGTTGTTTAAGATCCATTAAGCTTTGTGTTCACTCTTCCTTTAACATTTATTAGGAATTTAAAGTTTTGAAGAAGAATGTGGGATGCTTCCCTTTTAGAGTTTTTTTATCTTGAAATTTTCTACATAGGCCATGTTTGTCCACTTATGTCTTTAATTCCATTGTACACATTTTTATTTTTATGTACTCTTCTTTATGGTTAAATAAAGAGTATGAATTTCCTTTTATCTCTTATAATGTAATCTTGTATGTTTTTTTTCATTAAGGGATGGGATATTGGGATTAGAATGTCAAGTGTGTATCACTTGTAAAGTAACACCGGCCTGACCCGCCAACTAGTTAAGTCTATTGTCTAAATGGGTAAGTCTATTGACTAAATGGTTAAGTCCAGTTAATAACACGGGAGTTGGGGTTTTATAAAGGTGGTATCAAAACCTAGGCTTTAGTTGCTGGGCCAAATTAGAAAGTTTCCTCTAATACCAAAGGAGGTATCAAAGCCTAGGTTTTAGGTGCCTGGGCTAGAATTAGAAAGTTAATCATTAGTTGATTGACAAGAATTAGAATCCCTAATTGAGTGTTAGTTATTTTGATTGCCCTACCTTCTATGTTGAAATTGTAAAACATTTTTAGAAAATGTTTTCAAAAAGGAAATAGATATTTTTGAAATGTTTTGTTTGGATACAAAGACTGCAAGTTGAGCTGATAGTGGGTAAGCCTTGTTCCGAGTAAAGTTAAACATTGAAAGGGAGGTAGGTTATCCTGCCCTAGAAAGCGTGGTGCCTAAGTAGACTTTGGTCTCGCTATCTGATCTGAAGGTTGTCCGACCAGCTTATATGAGCAGTTGGAGTTGAAGAACACCCTTACTTTCTATCGAAGAAAATTAGAAGGTTGAAAAACTAGGGCAAGAAATTTGAAGATGCCAAAGGTGGTATCCTGACTAGACAAAGGTTTTAAGTCAACCAAGTCAAACCATAGGTCCAGATAATAGACCTTAGATAGAAATGGGTGTAGCCATGAGTGGCACAGTGGATCAAAAACATAAATCTGTAGGACATGACTAGAAACAAACATTGTGTGAAAACAAAAAATTGTTTGATCAGGACACGGGACCGGAAAGATTTTATATCATTCGATTTCTATGTAATATGGGATGCATGGGAATTCGAGCATATGGAGGAAGCCTGGATTCAAAAAATGATGGGCCATATACGGTGAATGATCGGTAACTATGGAAGAACAGGTTTCTCTATGCTCACTGGGATGGGGTTGTTGGGTATAGTGGGCTTGGGAACCATAGTTATCGAGTAATTCGCAAAATTGTTTGGGTGCAACTCTGTTGTAGGTGAAAATCTAAGTGGAATGGATAGAGTGAGATGGGGCATTTGAACCTGAAAGCATAGGCGGAAGCTTGAAACTTTATTGTGCTAGCTTAACTGTATGACTGTTTGAAGAGCATGCTGTGATGTTTACTTGATTTGAAACCAAATCCTGTACCCATGCATGAAAATAACCTAGAAGAAAAACCTTTAGACCACTGAATGAATCATGAACCTAGAAAGATAAACCTAGAGTCATCATAATACGAATGTCTGCAGAATACTGATGATTTGCTCAATTTATAGCAAATGGCTGGAACAAGTAGACACACCACCCAATCGACCACCTTGGATGAAATCGAGCAGGGAGAACAAGGACTGCCAGTAGAATTTGGTCCAGGCTAGAGGCAATGATGATTAATGAATACTAGACCAATTGATGAGGGCTCTACCACAGAGGTTGGGGTTGTGTTACCTATGCAAATAGAGGGGCCGTCTTGCTAGAGACTGCCGGACTACATCAACCCAGGCTCCCTAGTAGCAACAACCATAGAATGCTCAGGGAAGAGGTTGTCCTCAAGCCATACCTTAGAACCAAAATTCCAATCAGGGGCAGAGCCAGGGCCATGGTCAATTTCAGGCCAGAGTGTTTGCGGTTGAGGCGCAGGCAGACCAGGTCGCTACAATAAAAGGTACGATCCTATTGTTTAATGTTGTTGTTAGATCGCTATTTGATTTGGGTGCCTCAAAATCGTTTATCTATGAACCACTAACTGATAGGTTACAACTTGTGATGAAACCATTGCCTATAACTTTGAATGTGTTCACACCAATAGGGACCACTGTGACTTCAAAAAGATTGTGTAGTTGTGATCTAAGGTTCGGGGACAAACTTTTAACAGCTGACCTATGCACCCTACCTTTCATGGCTATGATGTAATCCTGGGGATGGACTAGTTAGACCAGTATCAAGCCCAGATAGATTGTCCTAAGAGACAAGTAACTATAACCCTACATTCTAGGGAAGCTTTCAAAATCAATAGGAATATGCAGAAACTACCGAAGAGTCCAACCCTAACTTTGTTGAACTGTTTGAAGTAGACAAATGAGTTCGAAGAACTTACTAAAGAAGAGCCAATTAACCTAAATAGAATACAAGACCTAGTCATGATTAGTGAATATGAGGATGTGTTCCTAGACGACTTACTAGGACTACCACCAGCTAGGGAGTTAGAGTTCATGATTAAACTTCATCTTGGAACCAACCCTATAGCCATACCTCCATATAGAATGGCGCCAGTAGAACTGGTTGAGTTAAAGGCTCAATTAGATGAGCTCAGGGAGAAAGGGTTCATCAGGCCAAGTGAATCACCCTAGGGAGCTCCAGTATTCTTAGTAAGATAGAAAATGGTTTCATGAGACTATGTGTTGATTATCAAAAACTGAACCAAGCGACAATAAAGAATAAGTATCCTTTGTCTAGGATTGATGACCTATTCAATTAGTTATGAGGAGCCACTCATTCTATAAGATTGATCTTAGGTTGTGCTACCACCAGTTGAGGATCAGGGAGTCAAATATCTACAAGACAACTTTTAGAACTAGATATGGACACTTTGAGTTTACTGTTATACCCTTTGGTTTAACTAATGCCCTGATAGCTTTCATGGATTTGATGAATTGGGTGTTCAGACAATACCTTTACTAGTTTGTGGTGGTATTTATGGAGGACATCCTGATATACTCCAAGTTTGAGGCTGAACATCTAAAACACTTGATGATTGTGTTGGAGGCTCTTAGGAGAAATGAACTATATGCCAATTATAGCAAGTGCAATTTCTGGATGAAGGCAGTCAATTTCCTGGGTCATGTTGTATCAGCAGAAAGCATTGTTGTAGACCAAAGGTAGAAGCAGTGGTGAACTGGAAGTAGCCTAAGATCGTGACAGAAATCAGTTATTGGGATTGGTTGGCTACTACAAAAGCTTCATCCAAGACTTCTCTAAGTTGGCAAGACCTATGACCAAGTTAACCAGAAAGGGAGTCAAGTTTGAATGGGATAACAAGTGTGAACAAGCATTCCAAGAACTGAAGAAGAGGTTGACAACTACCCCTGAGTTAACCACTCCAACACTTGATGTTACTTACTCCCTTTATACTAATGCGTCACTGAGTGGACTGGGTGCAATCTTATTGCAGGAAAAATAAGCTATCACTTATGCTTCGAGACAACGGAAGGTCCATGAGAGGAATTATCCTACTCACGACCCAGAATTAACAGCCATAGTGTTTGCCCTTAAAATATGGAGACATTACCTTTATGGCGAAAGTTTGACCTATTTTCATATTACAAGAGTCTAAAGTATATCTACACACAGAAGGAGTTAAACCTCAAGTAACGAAGATGGATGGAGTTTCTTAAAGATTATGACTTTCAATTACACTACCATCAAAGGGTGTACCCGCTGGTTAAGGACTTTAGGTTGGGAGTGACCCTTAATGAGAAGGAAGCCTACCTCTACACATGTCTTGCCAAAAGAACCTTATACAGCAGGTCAGGGAAGAGGATCTATGTACCTTAGAATGGGCAAAGTAAGAATGTCATCATGGATGAAGCTCATCAAACCAAATATACGATGCATCCAGGAGGAGACAAGATTTACCATAACCTTAGAAAGACTTACTGGTGAAAAAGAATGAAAAGAGACGTGGCTAAGCATGTCTCCAAGTGCTTAACTTGCCAACAAGTTAAAGCAGAGCATCAAAAACCCTCTAGAATGTTATAACTACTCCCTATCCCTGAATGAAATTTGAATAACATTTCCATGGACTTCGTCAGTGGTTTGCCCAGAAACCAGAAGGGAGAAGACACTGTCTGGGTTAGTGTGGATTGTCTCACCAAAGTGGCTCACTTCTTGCCAATTAGATCCACATACCAAGTTAGT
>JAJIYU010014777.1:0-13033 GCA_030144865.1 Tinospora cordifolia
TTTTTTTTCTCCTACTTTCTCATGCTAATTTTATTCTTCAAGTTGCTATCATGCTATCATGCTACCTTTTTTTTCTGTTGTTCTATATCATTCCCAAATTGTTTTATGTCATTTGAGATTGTTTTAGCCCACTTGCAACTGTTACATGCCATTAATAGCTTTTTTATTGCATTTGCAGTTTTTTTATACTATTTTTAGGTTGTTCTAAGTCATTCGCTACTATTTTACACTATTTGTAGGTTGTTCTATGCCATATGCTATTCACATATTGTTGCTCACGCATCCCTCTGCCACAGTACCGCCGATTGTTGTCGTGTTATATTTTTTTATTATGCACTATTATTGTACTTGCTTTTCCTTCAATTTATTTTTGTCACTGTTGGTGCATTATTTAGTTGACAAACTCAAGATAATTTCTTCTTTACCATCTTAAATTTGAGGACAACGTTACAATATATGAATGTATAAAATATTATAATATCTTATATAATATAAATAAGATATTATAATATATATTATATAGTTATAATATCTATTTTTATATTTTATATTTTTATATTTGTAGTTTTTATTTATATTTTTAAGATTTTGTGTATTTATATTTATCGTATACTTATTATAAGTTTATCAATTAATAACATAAGAAATTCTTTTAGCACTTTTGACAACTGACAAAGTTGACAAAATCTCACTTTAATTCTCGATAAATCTTTAGCCCTAAAATTGGAACAATTAATGAAGATGGAACTAAATTAACTTAGAAAACTCGTTTGGGGCTACCAAGATCAATTCAACTAGTTCCCAAGTTACAATTATTAGTTTTTAAATATAAATCATTTCCTCAAAGATTTTGAAAGCTGAAACTTGGGGTGTCAGCGAAGGTTTCGGGTTGTACAGTGAAGCACATAAAGCAAATGTAAATTAAAACTCATTAATTGAGTTCATTTTGCATGCTAAGTATATAAATTCATTCTTAAACGAGATGATCTCATTGGGTTTTATGATCATGAGCTATCAACATAACAAGCAAGGAAAAATGATAGACATTAACAATGGTTCACTTTCTTGGGCTCGCCTTTATTTTTCAAGAGATATAAGAACTGAAAAAACATAAAGGTTTAAAAAATAATCAAAGTAAAAAAAAAAAAGAAAGAGATCCTCTTGTGCCGGCAGAATATTTAGTAATCAATCCAACCATTCATAATACAACATGGTGGTGCTGCATAGACTAGAAGGTGGATATGAATCATAGTCAATTGAATATATCTCCTTCAACATTAAATTCTTACTAGTTGGGTAGTTTTATCGACAATCATGGCAACTTTAGATAATTTTAATGTCTTATTCACAGGAAAACACATAGTGAAGGCAGCCTCAAACAACAGTTCTATTGCCTCCCTACCGCTGTCCAACTTTGATCTTCTTGTAGGTCACAGCCCGTGGCCATCTTCTTTGCTTACCCAAAACCCGTATATTTAGATTTCTCTTGTGTTCTAACCAAAAACCTAACCTCTCTAGACCACACTCTCTCTTATTATTTTCCTCTCGTAGGCCGCTTGGTCTCAAACCCCAACATGGGCGAACTAGAGATACTTTGCAACAAGGAACGAGTAGAAGTCACAGAAGCTCAAACCGAGATCGATTTAGCAAGCCTTAATTTTTATGATCCAACCAAATCTCTCCAAAACAACCTTGTTCCTCGGTTGCAAGACATGCCATATTACGCTTTCAAGTCACTAGCTTGTCTTGCGGGGCTTCTCTATGTCTTGGAGCTTGGATCATGCACTTGCAGGTGACACTAGTTTCGGCATGTTTATTGTTTCTTTGTTTGATATTGCACAGATGAAACTGATTTTGAGGTACTCAAATCACCAAAGATCAATTTTTCAGCCTAGATCCCCTCTTAAATATGCTCCTTTGCTAAATTCCACGTTTAGTAAGTGCACCATGGAAGAGCTCCTTATGAAGGCTACCATGGCACCAGTAAAATACGACATCTCTATCAAATGAACCTACTTCAAGAAGCATCAGATATTGCACGGTTGCAAGAACAAGCAACCGAAGGTGGTGGCTAGAGTTACCATTTCAAAGCAACAAAATTGGAGGCATTCTCTGCATACCTATGGAAATTGCTAGCAACTTCGATTATTGGCAATGATAACGACGATGGGATTCATGAGAAATGCAAGATGGGTTGGTTGGCGGAGGGGCAATAGAAAATGGCTGCCTCTTACAAGGTTTCAAATTTGTTTGGAATATACTATCAATGGCAATTAGAGAAGCAAGCACAAGACAAATAAAGGAAGGCGCAATCTTAAGCGTAGCTAATATTGCACACAAAGCAACTGCAGAAGTGGGCAATGAAGAATATTTCAAGGACTTGTTGGATTGGTAGAGGATCATAAGCCAGGGATTTTTTTGGCAAAGATCTTGCTTGGGATGAGCGGGGTCGAAATTGTGATATCATCAGCTCTTCAGGCGCCAGTGTGAGAGTTGGATTTTGGATTGGGTGCACCAGTGATAAGATCACAGTACTTTACCATACCAAGACTCAATGCAGGGTACGTGAACCCTCAACCAAGTGGCTAAGGTGATGGATCATGGGTTGTGTTTGTGATATTATTCCTTGAACTTGTCAAGATTTTGGAGTCTGGTCCCAACTATATATTCAAGCCAATTATAACTCACCTTGGAGTTATGAGAAGGGAGCCTTTGTACTTGAGAATTGTGATCATAAATTGAGATAAGATTTTGGTCATTCACGTTTTGCTGCTCAAAGTTTTAGATTGAATAGAGCTCAAACAAGAGAAGAAACATGTAAGTTCAAAGTGGTAATCCTAGATTTTCTTCCTTGATGTAAAATCCCCCTAAATGATCTCACACCCACCAGACAATGTTAGTGTTTATACCTTCTACTTTTTGACAAGTTTGTATTTATACAAATATTTCAACTCTTAGTGGATTGCCATAAGCTAAAAAAGGGTTACAGAGGATTTTCCTACTCATTATGCACTAGCTATGTGGCAAGCAACTATAATCCATTAGGGCATGCAAAGTGGATTTTAGTGGGTGAATGGAATACACCCACCATTAAATGTCATTCTATTAGAAGTATTAGTTGAGTTAGTTGATAATATGATATATTACATTTTGTCATATTGCTCTGTTTTTGTTTTTCTATTCTGTTGTGTCTGCTATGTTACTTTGTTTTCTGTATTTTTTCCTGTTCTCTATTTTATAATAGAATGTGCATGTCCTCACTTGTATATAAGTTGGTTGATCGATAAAGAAATCATCTTCTTGGTCTGATATGAGTTTGTAACATGGTTTCAGAGCATTTTTTTCGTTGCTTTGTTTGTTCTTCTTTTTCTTTTCCTTCTTCCTTTTGAATCTTTCTTCTTCGTGATTGATTTTCATCATAATCAGTCATGACATTTTCTTAACTATCATCATCATCAAACACTACCAAGACAGTGATTGATGATCCGTTGAGTCCTTATTTTCTTCATCATTCAAGTAGTCTTGGATTGGTGCTTGTTTGTCAAGTTCTTATAGGTGATAACTATTCTTCTTGGAGTCGAGCAATGTTGATTGCTCTTTCGATGAAAAAGAAAGTAGGATTTGTTGATGGATCTTTTTCTCGACCTACTGATCCTGAGCTTCTCACTTCGTGGATGCACAATAATAATGTGATTATTTCTTGGATCTTGAATTCTATATCAAAGGAAATCTTAGCCAACATCATCTTCTCTGATTCTACTCGAGAAATTTGGACAGATCTTTGAGAGTGATTTTAGCAGTACAATAATCCTCAGATCTTCCAACTATGACGTGATCTGGTCATTTTAGCTCAGCATCAAATACTGTAAGTGTTTACTTTACAAAACTCAAAACCATTTGGAAAGAATTGAGCAACTTCAGACCATCATGTTGTTACCATCCTGTTCTTGTGGAAAATGCACATGTGGAGGAGTTCAAGAATTGAACAATTATTTTCAAATGGAGTATGTCATATGTTTTCTGATGAGATTAAATGATAGTTTTGCTCAAGCTTGTGGCCAATTGTTAATGTCGGATCCGATACCACACATTAACAAGGTGTTTTCCTTGATTTCTCAAGAAGAACAACAAAGAACAATAAATTCTGCACAATCTTCATAAGAATCTGTGCATAACATGGCATTCTTGGCCAAGGATGATGGTTCAAAACCAAATCTCAGAAGCGTGACAGACCTCTGTGTTTTCACTACAACATTCATGGTCATACTGTGGACAAATACTACAAGCTTCATGGCTTTCCTCCAGGATATAAGAACAAACAAAGGTCTTCATCAAATACTAATGTTCATCAGGTATCGACTCCTTCTATAGTTATTGAATAGCTTGATCATAAATATTTTGCAAATTTTCTTCAAACTCTCAACTTTGATTAGCATGCCAACCTCCTGAACATGTTATCCACTCACTTTGCATCATATGTTAAAAAAGTGTGGCTGAAGATGTTCCTTCTTCATCAAAGATCATAAGTAAATGTTTTTCCATTAATTTTACTGCTGCTACTACATCTGCTAATTCTCGAATTGTTGATTATGGAGCTTCAAGACACATTTGTTCCAACAAAACACTATTCTTTCTTTGAAACCTATTGAGCAGTCTACCATCTCTTTACCTGATAAATTCATCATTTCTGTCCATTTTTCTGGTATAATTAAGCTTGCATCAAGACTAGTTCTTCGCGATGTCCTGTATGTTCCTCAATTTAAATTCAACTTGTTATCAATCAGTGCATTAACTTCAAATTCTTCACTATTTGTAATCTTTCATCAAGATTGTTTTATGATTCAGGACACATACAACTTGAAGATGATTGGCAAGGGTGAAAGACTTGCAAATTTATACATTCTTCATGACAATGTACTGCATCATGATGTTGTTAATCATTCTTTTGTTCTTGGCAATAGCTTTCCTCCATTGCTACATTATCGTCTTGGCCACTTATCTGATCAATGTTTGTATTCTCTTTGTACAACTTTGAATTGTAATTCTTTGATCTGTAATAATTCTTGTGCGATATGTCCTCTAGCTAAACAGAGACGTTTGCCATTTATTTCTCATAATCATTTGTCTAGTTCACCATTCGATTTTATTCATTGTGATGTTTGAGGGCCATTTCATGTTCCATCACACACAAGTGCTCGTTATTTTCTTACAATAGTTGATCATCATTCTAGATTTACTTGGGTATATTTTCTGAAACACAAATTTGAAGCTACAATTGTTATTCAAAAAATTTTTACGTTGATTTCAACCCAATTTCAATGTTATATTAAAAGCATTCATATTGATAATGCTAAAGAATTAGCCTTAGAACAATTTCTGGCCGAACATGGTGTTTTATACCAATTTTCATGTGTTGAAAGACCTCAGCAAAACTCAATTGTGGAAAGAAAACACCAACATCTATTGAATCTATCTAGATCTTTATTCTTTCAATCCACAATACCATTGCAATATTGGAATGAGTGTGTAATGACAGCCACCTTTCTTACCAATAGACTTCTATCTACTCTCTTAAATAACAAATCTCCTTATGAGTTGTTATTCAAACAAATTTTTGACTATTCTTTCCTGCATGTTTTTGGTTGTCTATCCTATGCTTCTACCCTTCAAAATCATAGACACAAATTCTCACCAAGGGCCAAAACATGTGTGTTTCTTGGGTATCCAGTTGGTGTCAAAGGGTACAAGTTACTTGATATAAAAACAATGATTGTGTTTATATCAAGAGATGTTGTATTCTATTGTAATATCCTACATCGCTTCGACACTAGAGCGATGCTTGGGCTAAATGAGCAATTGCAAGCATTACTAGTGTCGAATGTTTTTTGGAAACTCAGGTTTGAGTCTTGCCAAGAACAAAACCCTACACCTAGTTAGTAGTGGCTAAGGTGGGGACAATATCGGTACGTAATGGGCCCGAGTTGTTACAAAATGGTATCAGTGCCGCTCTAGGTGTGATAGAGGTGTGAGTCCTGAGAACAAGACTGCTCCAAGGAGGGTAGATTGTAATATCCCACATCGCTCCGACATTAGAGCGATGCCTGAGCAAAATGAGCAATTGCAAGCCTTATTAGTGCCGAGCCCTTTGGGAGACTCAGGTTCAAGTCTTGCTAAGAACAAAACCCTACACCCAGTCAGTGGTGGCTAAGGTTGGGACAAGATCGGTACGTAGTTAGCCCGAGTTGTTGTATCTATGAACTCATTTTTCCTTTTTACTCTTTACATCCGTCAAATTCAATTCCAGAACTGTTTCCTAATTTTGTTCTTCCTACTTCTTCTGATATTTTAATACATATACCTACAACCCTTGACAATGTTCCTGATCATCATGTTACTGATTCTTGTCCACTGTCCTCTTCTGATACTCAACATTGTGATATTGTTGTTGTTCCCTTACGTCATTCATCTCAACAGACAACAAGACCATCTTATTTGAAAGACTTTCACAGCAACCTACTCAACCACACTATTATAAATGAACCTAATTCTCTTTATTCTCTATCAAACTTTATCTCATATGATTTATTATCACCCTATTTTCAAAATCTTATTTTTAATGTATCAACCAAGTTTGAACCTTTATTCTATCATGAAGTTGTTTCTTCATCCAAGTGGCGTGATGCTATGGTAGTAGAATTATCTGCAACAGAGCAAAAAAAAAAAAAAACATAGTCAATTGTATCATTGCCACATGATAAAAATTCCATTGGATGCAAATGGGTTTACAAGATGAAGTACAATGCTGATGGTTTTATAAAGAGATACAAAGCACGCTTGGTTGCTAAGGGATATACTCAACAAGAAGGGATAGATTTTTTTGGACACCTTCTCACCTGTGGCTAAACTAGTATTTGTTAAGGTGATGTTTGCCTTGGCTACGTCTCAAAATTGGCATCTAGTTCAATTAGATATAAACAATGCTTTTCTATAAGGTGATTTACATGAAGAAGTATATATGGATCTTCCCTTGGGTTATACAGTTGAAGTTTCAGATAAGGACCCTTTAACAAAATTGGTATGCAAGTTACATAAGTCCATCTATGGTCTGAAACAGGCATCAAGGCAATGGCATTCCAAGTTAACTCACTCGTTATTGGCTTTTGGTTATACACAATCTAAAGCTGATTATAGCTTATTTACAAAGGTTTCTGGTTCAAATTTTGTTGCCCTTTTAGTTTATGTAGATGATATTGTCATTTCAAGTCCTTCTTCAACTATTATTGCATCACCAAAGGAGTTTTTGAAATCTCAGTTTAAGTTGAAAGATCTTGGCTTGTTGAAGTATTCTCTCGATATTGAAATAACCAAATCAACTAAAGGCATTTCTCTTTCTTAACGACATTATACATTACAACTTTTTGAAGATTGTGGCCTTCTAGCTTGTCAATCAGTAAGGTACCAATGGATCCGAAGGTAAAATTATCAACTGATGACGGTGAATTGCTTGCAGACAGTTCTCAATATCGTCATTTAGTCGATAGATTGTAATATCTCACTTTTTCAAGGCCAAATATCACTTTTGCTGTCCACAAATTAAGTCAGTTTGTATCTAAGCCTCGATTACCACACTTACATACTGCTTGTAATGTCTTACATTTTCTCAAGGCTTCACTTGGTCGAGGAATTTTATTTTCATCAAATTCATCTCTGCAATTACGAGCATACTCCGATGCTGATTGGGCTTCTTGTGTAGACATTCGCAAGTCCATTTTTGGTTTTTGTCTTTTCCTAGGAGATTCATTAATCTCTTGGAAGTCAAAGAAACAAAGAACTGTATCACGGTCTTCAACTGAAGCAGAATACTGAGCTTTGGTTGCTACATCTAGTGAACTGATATGGATTCAACAGCTATTGCATGATTTTGGAGTTTCAGCTCCTTCTGTTGTTCTCATTTTTTGTGATAATCAAGCTACTCTTCACATTGCTTCTAATCCTCCATTTCATGAACGCACTAAACACATCGAAATCAATTGTCATTTTGTTTGTGATAAAATTGCAGATGATGTCCTCAAATTGTTACCTATTTGATCATCTCATCAACTAGCTAACATGTTCACCAAGCCATTAGCATTTTCTTCATTATCTTCTTTCATGTCCAAGATGGCTCTACATGATATATATAGTCCATCTTGAGGGGGAAATATTAGAAGTATTAGTTAAGTTAGTTGATAATCTGTTATATTACATTTTGTCATGTTGCTTTGTTTTTGTTTTTTTGTTTTGCTGTGTCTGCTGTGTTACTTTGTTTTATGTATTTTTTTCTATTCTCTATTTTGTAACAAAATGTGTCTGCCCTCACCTATATATAAGTTGGTTGATCAATAAAGAAATCATCTTCTTGGTCTAATTTGAGTTTGTAATAAGTTCCCTTGCGCACACCACCTTGACACCCTCTCTTTTTTTATTATATTAATTATTTAACTTTTTTAAAAAATTTTAACCTTTTTTAAAACACATTTATAAATAATTAACTAAATATTTTAATTAAATCTACTAAAATAATGAAATCATATTTACTTATAAATTTTTTAAATAAAAATAAATTTAATAAATAAAAAGATTGGTTTTTGGTATTATTGTATATTTTTAAAATATTAAATTTAATTTAAAATATTTTAAATAAATTATGTATTCAATATTTTTGAGTGTTTTTGAAATAATAAAATTATTTTTTATTTTTAAAATAAAAACATTTTGAAAAACTAATTAGAAATAAAATTATTTATTTTTAAAATATGTATTCTAAAAATAAAATTAGATATTTGATGTACTTGTAAGTTCCATCTATTAAACATTGAAGAGTGAAATTTATGGTGAAGAGAAAGTGCAATGAAAAAAGGCGTAATGAAATAATAATGTACCAATAAAGTGACATAGCTATCATATCAAAAGAGTATAATCCAATATAAAGCACTTTGCACTTTCAACTTTTTTATGTGAGCCCTTGTGCCTTAGTCAAATATGAAACTGGACAATGTAAAAACAAATGGAATAGACCTTCATATACCTAACATATACATTATAAATAATTTATCACCACAACGCGAAGACGAGAACAAAAGTTGATAAATTATATACAAGAAACAGACCAAAAAGAGAAGTCCATAGTGAGGTTAATTCCAATAACAGTTGGAAACAGATGACCATATGTAACAATAATTTATAAACTTCCAAGAAATAATCTGCTGTAGTGAACAATACGTTGCAGGTTGTCGAACATAGTGGAAAAAGAAAAGAAAAGAAAAGAAAGGGTAAAATCATCCACTTATAGATAATAGCTTACTTTTGATTGTTGTGACTCTTGTTTCAGCATCCAATAGGACTTCCACATGCAGAAAACACAACTCCAGCTTTTGATGGAGGGCTTGAATAGAGAAGATGACAAATACACACACTCTAACTTGTAGATTCATAATAATACTGGGGAAAGAGGTAAAATAATGCTAAAATCACAAATTAACTAATGAGTTATGCCGAATTTGTTGGTGCAGAATCCAAAGTATAATGGCCAAGCCGACCAGTTCGATACAAGTTTAGCAATTTCCTAGCAACTATCAGCTGCCCGTCTTCTTTTGACTCCAAGGGAATTCGAAATGCCTCACCCAAAGCCATAAATTGGGCTTCGATTAACCTGTCTAGCTCCCTCTCATTTTTTATGCTTCCATTGAAAGATGATATCTTCTCAAAAATGGCTCTTCGAACATCCCTTACAACAAAGTCCTGTATCAGCATTATTCTATGTTATTCTTGCCAAAAAAGAAACCCAAAAAAAAAAAAAAAAGAAAGAAAGAAAACAATTGAACTTTAATTAATTAATTCTAATGCATCGTCTATGTATACAATCACAATTTCACAATAACTAGAGATAAATGCACTACTCATTTGATAAACACAATGCAAAAAAATAAAGCAAAATTTGAGTTCTGATCTCTTGGGTGGAAAACACATTTTTATCGGATGACTGAATCATGATAATTTTGAGATAATTAGTGCATGTTTAAGTCTGTGTCACAATAGACAACATAATGTGACTGAAAGTCTCCATCAGAAAACTAAAACTATTATATATTGACATAGAGGAATCAAGTACCTGAGTATGATCTGTGTGGAACTGTTTCTTTCTCCTTGCAAGCAATTCAGGGCTACCTGATAACCCTGCTTCGCATTCTGTAGATGATTCACCATCTCTTGACGTCAATGATGACCAATTCTTGTATTCATCACTCAAATTGACAATGGCTAGCAAATATCTAGCAAGACTACATTCCCCTACCAAACAGTCACTAATTGCTCCTGCATTGGAAAACAAATATCGAAAATGTTAAATATTTAGAGTTGATCTGACAGTTCATAAATCCAGCCATGTGTCCATGCTCATGCATTTAGGCTTAGAGAATCTATCTAAGATGGGTGCCAGATGCTTCATACAAAAGAATTTTAAGAAATAAAAAATTAAAGCAAGTTCATTAAAATTGTTCCTTCTGCCAAACTATTAAATGCTCCAAAGGGAGCATACCTGTTAAAGCTAGTTTAGAACATACTTCAGTATCAAGAATATGAGGAGGCAAGATTCCTGGTGTGTCCAAGATATAGATGTTGGGATGGCTTCCAATCTGGCCAATGAAAGCAGCAGCTTCGTTAAATAGAGCAAAGACAGCAAAGTTGAAATGATCATCAGTCTTTGCAGGGTTTAGGGCGTTCTGTCACTTTTACAGATGTTACATGATTCATGCTCCATGCATAACCAATCCCATTGTATGCATTGTTCACTTAATATGTTCTTATGTGCTTCTCAAATGATGAAGAATATGAAAATTTTCCCTACCGAAAAAAAAAAAGAAAAAAAAATGAAAGCTCTTTGCCTTCTAATATGCACATGGAAAATTTATTTGTGATTCTCTACATGCATAACAGAACAGTCCTAATGAATCAATTCCTGATACATGACAAAAATTAACATAAATATCACCAAAATTCTTAAATATTCAAACTGCAGGGAAAGGGGCTTTCAATTTTCCCAAGTTCTCTCCCACATATTTCCTGCAACACCTCCAAAAAGTGTCTAGCAGATACAAGGATGAGATTATGACATATTGGAAAAGACCTTGGTGAAAACAATCACATAAGTGTATGCTATTCAACCTTTTCCCATCCTGGCATTGCTCAACACATCATCCTACCGCATGGGACAAGCTTGAATAATTTTTGGAACAATTTTGATGACTTGAGGAGAAAATTTTCATGTATGTACAAGAGAACAAGTTTCAAATTTCTAAGAAAAGAACTATGAAATCAATGTGATTAAAGTTTTTCCATGATTTGGTATCGATTGTAAAATTAGCAATAAAATGTAAAGAACACCACAAAGACAAGGAAGAGATTTCATTTTGAACCTTCAAACTGCTGATATTTTTTGTTTCACCAGGCTGTGGACTCACTATTGCATGTTTAAGCTTCCCCTTCTCTTGCAAACACAAAGTTCACGAGACGGAGCCGTTAGAAGAAAACATTAACAAAATTTATTACGAATTTGGTCTCTATACACTATAGAGACAATTTATAGGCAAAATTATTAGCTGCATTCTTGACCCAAAAAAAAAAGAAAAAGAAAAAGAAAATACCTGCGGCACTGATCCGCCCTATTTGATGCAAAGAATTCGCGATGGCTGACTTGCCAACATTAGGAATTCCTAGTAGCATTATGGTTGTTGTAAACTTTAGCTGGTCAACCTTCTTCAGTTCTCTGACTCGAGCTTGCAGAAAGTTCAAAAACTATAAGATGTCAGGTTCCAACAAAGGCCCTAAATGTGAGCTTAAGTACACAGATGACATATAGAGCCAATAACAACAAACACCAACAGTGAAATAGTAAAACTAAAAACATCTTTAAAACATATGGCTGACTCATTATACATTCTTATTCTCCATCTATTTTCCATAATCTCCCACAAATCTTAGTTAATCACCATCTATGTCACACACCCATTTGCTATCAAAAGAAATATATTGGTCAAGACTGAAAATCAAGACAATCATAGTACTTCCAGCACATGATTATCTATCTTGGTCCAACACTTTGGAATCAAAATAACTTTTGTGAAGATGATTGTTCACCTCTTTTTTTAAAAAAATGAAAACAGAAGATATTGTTAATTTTGCTATAAAACATGGTGCTACCAGTTAGAATTTTTATACCATCCACATTTAAACTATGCCTTTTGGTAACATTGCCAAAAACCAGCAATTCTGGGTCTCAATATCAGTGAATGATCACAGGTAAAATCATGAGTTGACTTGTTAAATATTAGTACCTATACATGTTATTTATGCATGGGAAATGTTTTAACACCATGATTCCATGTTTGAACACAGTTTGCACTGGGTAACTAGCATCATTAGTATACTAGTGCAGTTTAAAATCCAGACACTACATCTTCAACGATGATCTCATTGACTTAAAACTTAGTGGCCCATTTCTGGCTGGATTTAACAAGGACCCGTATTCCAATGGTAATACATTGACTTATCCACAAAACATTTACACATTAACAAGATAATGAAATGGCATATCAATAGACAGTTCTCTCTTTTTTCTGCAAAAATACTTACCTCATTAATATTTCCCTTATTGTGAGAATTGACACCAAAACAAATACAGTTCTGTTCTTCAAAATGCCTTAACCATTCCTATAAGAACATAGCAATTTGTTAGGAAAATTAATTATACTAATATTAAAATAGAGGTGAACAGACCTACATTACATATTAGTTAACGGCGAAACCGTTTCTATGCCCCAAAGTCCCTCGAAAAGTTTATCATTTTTTAAAATCTAACTAAATTATCAACATGGATAAAACGGTAATTGAAATGTATTTTCTAATATAAACTTTCTAATATAAAATCATAAGTCCCTATTCTCTAAGCCATCCATGAAGAGCATTCAAAATTATGCTAAGAACATATTTACATATT
>JAJIYU010014778.1:0-13057 GCA_030144865.1 Tinospora cordifolia
AATAGTTTTTCTTCAAGATCAAATTATGTACTCAATTTTATTTAATTAATTGAGTTTATGAATTTCAGTTATTTCTTATATTATTGCCTTATTAAATTCTTAAATTTAAATGATATACTATCAAATAAAGTTGAGGCATGAAATAATTGAAATAGAAAGAAAGAAAGTCAAGTGTGTGTCACTTGCAAAGTAATACCGGTCCAGCCCGCCGTTTGGTTTAACCACTGTCAAGAGAATGGTGGTTGTATCCAATGCTTAAAGATACGGGGTTGAGGTGTTACAAAAAGGCATCCTCAGAAATGCATAAGTTCCATATGGGCAAGTGAAAGTTGTCTTCTCTTGATCCTCCGGTGCAATGACTATCTAATTGTACCCTGAGTACTCGTCTAAGAAACAATAAAAATGATACCTTGTAATTTGATCCACAAACAACAAAGGAAAGTGGTCCTTACGGGTAGCTTTGTTCAGCTTTCGATAATTTATACACAGACGCCATCCTGTTGTTGGCCTTGAAGCAATTGACTCTCCTTTCTCATTTGTGACAACCGTCATTCTTCTTTTCTTGGGTACCACATGAATAGGACTAACCCATGGCGAATCTGATATTGCGTAGATAATTCCAGCTTTCGACCACTTCATCACTTCTTTTTTATCACATTTTTCATGATAGGGTTGAGTCTTCGCTGGTGTTCTACTGTAGGCTTATGTGAGTCCTCCATTAAGATCTTGTGCATACAGATAGCTGGACTAATCCCCTTGATGTCTTCAATGGTCCATCCTATAGCAGCTTTGTGGTCCTTCAACACTTTCAGCAACATCTCTTCTTGGGCAGGGGTCAGCGAAGAAGAGATAATAACTGGAAATGATTGAGTTGCATCCACATAGGCATACTTCAAATGCTTTGGAAGCGATTTCAGCTCAATTGCCCTAAAGGTCTCTTGAACATCTTCGGATTGGTGAGTTTCAAATAATTGTGCTTCTACACTGTTAAGCTCCGGTGGGCATGCTTCTAAAGGTAACACAGTTAACTTCTCATCTTCGCTCATAGATTGAGGAAGGGACAACGAACGAGAGATACAGCTCACCAAATCATCTCGAAAGCTCAATTCATCCACCACCGCAGCAATACAAGAGTTTAGAACTTCTACCCGTTTACACTCATACAAATCATTAGGGTAGTTCATTGCCTTGTAAAGATTGAAAACAACCTTTTCTTCATTCACTCTTAAGGTTAATTGTCCCTGGTGGACATCTATGAGTGCATGTCCTGTAGCCAAGAATGGTCTTCCAAGTATGAGTGGTATTTCACAATCTTCTTCTATGTCTAGAACCACAAAGTCCATTGGAAATATGAATTTATCCACCTTGACCAACACATCCTCAATGACACCTTTTGGATATGTTAAAAATCTATCTGCTAATTGAAGGGTGATTGTGGTTGGCTTAATCTCTGACATTCCCAAGCTCTTGCATACTGACAAAGGCCCAAGGTCACATAATGCCTTCTCAAAGATTTCAGTCCCAATGTTGCATGGTATAGTAAAACTGCCCGGATCTTTCAACTTCTGAGGGAGCTTCTTCTGTAGGATAGCACTACACTCTTTTGTAAGCTTCACCGTTTCAAAATCTTCTAACTTCCTTTTCTTACACATAATCTCCTTCATGAACTTTGCATAGTTAGACATTTGTTGCAAAGCTTTAGCAAATGGAATGTTTATATGAATCTTCTTCAAGATTTTCAGAAATTTAGCAAATTGTTCATCCATTTTCTTCTTTTGGAACCTTTGAGGGAATGGTAATGGTGGGGATTCAAAGACTTTACCCTCTTGACTAGTGGTCTCCTTAGCTCTCCCTTTTGATATTCAAGGTTCTTCATGTTGGACTACTGATTTCTTTGGAACATTCATCTCATGGCTCATGGCTAACAACTTCTTTAGCTTCAATAGGTGGCATACTTGGATGTGGTGGGCTTGCTACCTCTTTGCCACTCCTAGTAGTCATCGCTTTGCAACATTCTTTTGGATTCACTAGAGTGTCACTTGAAAATGAATTATGCTGCTGGTTTGACACTATCTGCGCCAACTGCCCCACTTGAGTTTCCAAATTTTTAACTGTGGCATTCATATTTCCTATTTGGATCTCAATTCCAGAAACTTTAGTGTCATTTTTATCTACCCTTCTAGTTAATTTCTTGAAGAACCTTGTGTGCATATTTATCAATTTATCAAGCTTATCTTCCAATGATGGCTTTTTGTCCTGCAAGGGCTGTTGAGGCACAAATTCGGGTGGAAGTTGAGTGCCCCTGTTGTTTGCATATGAGATGTTCTCATGATTCCTTACTCCAGGATGATAGTACTTAGGACATTATACCCCTCAGCTGGTCCTTGGTATCCATTGAATCTGTTCATGGCATTCATTTGCTCAATGGAAGCTATTCCATGATAAGTCGTCTTGTTAGCTTCAGCAATGGATTGCACCTGTTGAACTTGCTAAGTTTGAAATTGTCTCCCACTACTCTTTTCTTCCACCAAATTCAATCGGTGAGTCATAGCAGCAATTTGATCATGCAAAGCATTAATCTCGTCTACTTCATGAATTCCCACTCTTTTTGTTGTTCCTCTTTTAGTACCATGCCCATATGCATTAGCTGCCATGTCTTCAATTAGTTGTGTGGCATCTGTGGTAGATTTTCCCATCAATGAACCTCCCGCTGTTGAGTCTACCAACGCCCTGGTGGGCAGCGTAAGTCCACTATGAAACATTTGAATCTGGAGCCAAGGTAAGTATCCATGCTGTGGACAACACCTCAATAGATCCTTGAACCTTTCCCAAGCTTCATACAGTGATTCAAAATCGGATTGCTTGAAGGAACTGCTTTCACCCCACAACTGATGTACTTTAGCTGGTGTGAAATACTTTTGCAGAACCTTTTGACCCATTTTTTCCCATGTTGTAATACTTCCGGGAAGCAAAGTTTGTAGTCGACTTCTGGTTTTATCCCTTAAAGAAAAAGGGAAAAGCCTTAGCCTAAGCTGGTCTTCAGTTACACCATTCATCTTGACAGTGTCGCAAATTTCCATGAACGAATTAAGATGAGCCATAGTGTCTTCAATAGCTGAGCCTCCAAACTGTTGCTGCTACACCATTGTAATCAAAGACAACTTCAGCTCGAAATTATTTGCATTTATCGGTGTTCTTGCTATCCCCGAGTAATTGTTGCTCAACACCGGTTTGAAGAAGTCTCTCAAGGGTACTTCTCTGTGTTGTGCCTTTCTATTATTTCCATCACTAGAACTTCTACTATCAGCTATAGTTAGTACTCGTTCTTGAGCCTCCAACCGAATCTAATGAATTGTTTTCAACAAATCTGGGTCGTAGGGATCACAAGGACGTTTACTCATGCAAGCTTGAAACACTGTAAACACACAAAAGATCAAATGTATTCAATGAACTTCAATAAATCTAAGAATAATCAAGTAAAAGGTAAAAATAAAATAAAACTTTGCCTTGAATAAAGATTAAACCAAGTTCTACTGGTTTTAAGATATCAAATACCGTTTTTCCCTGACAACGGCGCCAAAAACTTGTTGCTTAACCTGCAAGTGTACAGGTTCGCATAAGTATTAACCCATGAGACCGGATATCATCCTTGGGGAAAAATAGGTTTAATGAGTGATCTCAAATCCCAATTTACTACTGATTTTCATTTTATTAAGACTCAAATTGACGTGATTATTTCAAACTCTAAACGAAAATCTATCCTAATAAAAGTGATAATTTTGTTTTTTAAAAATCTAAGTAAAATGGATGTCTAGAACAGTGAATGTGGCTGTATGACCTGTGATTCTTGTTTTTGATCATGAATTGTCTACACTATGAGTTTTAGCATCTGTAATTGAAACCCTCTCCCGAGGTGCTTCAACATTGATTAGATTTGTCTTATAAAGCCCTCTCCCGAGGTGCTTACTAAACAACCCAAAGTTATGTATTCAAGAGTCCCTATGCAACTCCCCATATTAGTTAATAACCTCCTGATCAATCAACTATTCTAGGTCCACACTGCGATAACCACCCATTAAACCTCTTTTCTGAGTTAGTCTAATGCATTAAGTTCATCATATCTATGACCAATAAACACAAAGCATTAAGCATGCACAATATAGAATAGTGTTTCTAAATCAATAACTTTAACAAGAAATCATAGTTTATACATTGGACATCACATCCTAGACAAAGAGAACTAATTAGCTAGATATTAAAGTAATAGAAAACATTAAATAATGAAAAATAAATTTAATCATACTCAAAGTTTGATAAGAATCTTCAATCCCTAATTGAGACACTGGTTGTTTCATTTCTCAGTCGTCACAAGTGAGTTTTTCCGAATTGGGTATCTCTTGGCTCTAATAACCTCTCCTATTTATAGTCCCGCACTAAAAAAACCCTAAAAAATTATGAAAATCCTGATAATTAATCGTGTGACTGTAGTCAGTGACCACAGTCAATGTTGTTCTTTAATAAAGACTGGGATTTCCTCGTTCTGTCCATCGTAGTCTATCATCTTTGTCTATGATTCACGTTTTGGTTACCGTAGTCATTGATTTACCGACCGCGGTAATCATTAAGCTTTAACAACTTTGTGTCTTTCTTTAGCTACCGTGATCTTCAGTTATTCGACCGCGGTTTCTTGATACTTTTTTCATGATTTCCTCTTCTTTTTGCCTTCATGTAATGCACTTTCCCTTTTTGCCTTCATGTAATGCACTTTCCCTTTTTGCCTTCATGTAATGCACTTTCCCTTTTTGCTTCAACCTGAACCTGCAATACACTAAATTTCCTTTCCCAGACATCATTTTCTCATAAAAGAGCTTCAAATCTTTAAAACAATGCTTATAATGAAATGAAACAATGCGAGTCCCTAAACTGCATGCTCATGCTACTAATTATGCAAATCTTCACCTAATTTTCCCTTTATTTCTTACAAAATGCAATGAATCACCTACACTAATGTTAGTTTGTTGTGCAACTAACAAGGGCCAAGCGTCGGGGTCAAAGTACATGATATGATTAGGATTAGACTTGAGGGTCAAGCGTCAGGGTTAGGGTATTCGATGGGTACGCCTAGCTCACAATTCGCTCGAGTGGCCAGTATGCCTGACTCAAGACCCACTTGAGCAATGATCATATGTTGGGTTTGCTGATTTGACCCTATATATATATATATATATATATATAACATTATATCATGTTGTATTGGTATTACAAGTTATAACATTTTCAGTTGCCACCAGCTTTATGTGGTTTTATATTCATAACGTTACATAACATCACATAATGTTAATATGAATAATATATTAATCAATTAATGTTTTTTCAATCGCTTGATGTTATTGAGTCCAAAATTTCATTTTTGACATTTCTGTATCTCTCAATTAAAATTTTATCAACATTCATATACCTAAATACTACTCACAATGTATTAACTTTTCTATTACCATATAAATTCTTATACTATATAAATATAAATAAATTATATATCTATGATTTACTTGATGATATGAACATAATAATATAAATTTTACATAGTTTCAATCTATACATATTTATACCTTACTTTTGAATAACACTATAAAATATCACATTTACTAAAAATTATAATTTATAGCTTCATTATCTATCCTTATAATAGAAAAAAGTGAGATTAATTCATCAAACTAGCAAATTTATCACAGATTACGGAGCTCCTTTTCTCTTTTGTCCATCATCGCTTCTTTCCCTTTCTTTTACTGTTGTTCACACGGTCGATAAGCTGAATTGAAGAAGAAATTAGTGCCACCCAATATATATGAATATATGTTGCCCACAACACACAACCGCCAACTATATATATATATATATATATATATATATATATATATATATATATATGCATGCATTGTTCGCACCACCCATATAATCAAAATGCACACTTTCTTTTTTCCTACTTTTACAACGCATCTACTCTTTTCTTTACATTCTTTTTTTGATTATTGTTATTTTTTTAGCTGTTACATATACTATTAACACTTGCTCTATATGGAAAGATATATTTCTATAACGGCATCTACATGCACGTGTTTCAATTTGTATATAGATTTACATCTGTATTTTATTATATTTTACTTTTTTTATTCATCTTTAATATCACGTTATTATTATTTTTCATTATAACAATTATATTTTTATTAAATAATTTAATTTATTTAATTCATATACATAATATATATTTTTAATACGCCTATGTAATCAACACATTTACACGTATAATCAATGTGAATAGAGATATTCATATACATCCACTTTCATTCAAATTACTTTATGTATTAAATTAAAATATGGAGTGTTACATTTTTAAACTAAAATTTAATATATTTATATTACAAAAGTTAAATTAATTTAATTTTAATCTTTAATTTATAAACTTAAATAGGGATTGAAAGTTTTAACTTAAAAACTTAATTTAATTTCATACCTTAAAAAACTTTTCTATGATATTAAATTATAGTCAATATTATTTATTTTTATTAAAAATCAAAACCATGTGATCATATAAAATTTTAAATAAAGAGAAAATAAGGTTTAAAAATAATTTATTATCTTTTCCAAT
Organism: Tinospora cordifolia; assembly: GCA_030144865.1. Lineage (NCBI taxonomy): Eukaryota > Viridiplantae > Streptophyta > Magnoliopsida > Ranunculales > Menispermaceae > Tinospora > Tinospora cordifolia. The sequence continues at coordinate 6,647 of JAJIYU010014778.1, forward strand.
CCCAGCCACATCAAGCATAGGATAACATTAATTTTATTTTTATCTTTATTACACCAAACAATACACTACATTATTTTTAATCCTTTTACATCCAATCCAACCATATCCTATCCTACTATTTTAAAGAAAATTAATTAATTAATTTAAAAAAAAAAAAAAAACTCAACCATATCATGTACACCAAACAGACCCTTAAGATCCATTTCATGCCCAAGACAAACTTAAATTATTTTTAAAAAATAAAGTTAAATTAGTTAAGAACTAATTTCATCATTTTAGATAAATTAATTTAATCTTATAATTATAAAATAAAAAATGAACTCAAATAACTATTTTGTCATACTTTGTAATAACTAAACATGACACTAAAAATTAATTCAATCCTATTTACAGATTAGTGTCACACAGCCCCTAAAAAAATAAAATAAACTAAGCATACCCAGCAAAAGAGGCAGGGCAGATGGTGGGAAGGAGATTTCGAAACTGCTAATTTGCATCCCAATCGTCTGAAGATTGTATACAAATTTCAGTCCCTATTTCTTAAGTTTTTCTGTAGATTCCAAGAATCCATGGTCCCAACTGGACTTCCAGTTGAACAAATCCCACATAAATATAAAGGGGAAAAAATATAAAAAATAACAAGTGATCTTCATTTATCAGAACTATAGATTCGATTAAAGCAAGACCTCCCCGAAGAATAACATTTAGGGTTTGGGGTACCACAGAACATATATCTTTACTTCAGTGCTATTCTGATCTCAACATCGTTGGATAATAAAAAAGGCAATTACTTCAAGAACCAGGAATAAAAAACATGAAAACTTCTAATTCATTGTTAAACTACAGTCCTAAATTGGTGTTAACTTCTAATTTTGTCCAAGGAAACTGACACCATAAATATGGTTCCAAATTGAATTCAATCTGAAGATTCATTGCAAATTCTCAAGCCCCCTACATCTTTCATCTAGACTCATTGATCCTTAGTTATTGAAGATCCCAATTTACCATGAGTCGAATAGCTCCACTAAAAGGGAAATGGACACACCAAAATAAATAAATATAAATGTAAAAGATATATATATATATATATATATATTATTTACCAAAACTCCAGATTCGTATACAAATTTTGGCAACACTTCCCTAAGGGCAAAATCTAAAGACAAACAACTCCACATTTGAGCTTATTACTGAAAACTTTGAATGCATACGGTTTGTCTGAAACATGGATGAAGTTTTCCTCTATACCGTTATTGTTCTATACTCCATGCTGTTGGATAGTGAAAACGAAAGAATTTACTTCAAGAATCAAGAGTTTAAAAAAAAAAAAAAAAAACACTTTGTCTAGGTCTTTGATAAACTGAATTCCTAGATTGATGTCAAATTGAAATTTTCTCCATTTGCAAGTTGGAAATCAATCAGTGGTAAAGTACTCTTTGATACTTAATGTCTACAAAGAGTCGTGTCCAGATTTCAGACGATCCAAACCCCAAAACAACTACATCTATGTTGTTATTTAAAAATCCACAATGTTGGGTAGATAAAAAGAAGTTTCAAGAATCAAGAGTAGAAAACATGAATTGCATGTACTCCATTGCTAAACTGAATTATTAGATTGGTGTTAACTACGAGTTTTTCCAAGCAAAGAATTGCCATGTTTGCAAACCAATCTTTTGCATTCCATATTTCGCATTTGTACAGAGTTGCACCAAGATTTCAACCCCCACCCCAAAAAAGCCAATCCCACTTCTGTTTTGGACAATAAATAAGAAGGCAACTACTGTGGGAATTGGGAGTCAACATCATAAATTGAAAATACTACTTCATTGGTAAACTGAAATCCTAGGTTAGTGTTAACCTAGGAATTTGGAGACTAATCACAGTGAAGTACACATTCATATGTTGTTTAATCCAGATTTCAAGCAATTGAACCCCCACCCCACCAACCACAAATACCTCTGAATGATGCAAAACATCACAAAAACCGTTTTCTTCCTCCTGCAAACACATCACAAAAACTACCTTTGCATCATTGCTACTTCAAACTCCAAATTGTTGGACAATAAGAGAGAAGGCCTACTTCGAGAATCAATGGTCAACAACATGTACTCCTTCGTTGGTAAACAAATTCCTTGATTGGTGTCAACTTCGAATTTTCTCCTTTCAAACTAGTATATCATGTTTTTATGTCAGTTAGACGATGAATTAATCTTCATGTTCGTAGTGTTGTACTGTTGCATCGAGATTTCAAAATACCAAACCCGCCCCCGGCCCACCCCCCATTGGGGGCACCCAAATGGCCAAAACCTCTACCTTGTTGCTATCCAGAACTCAACATTGTTGGACAATAAAAAAGGAAAGCAACTATTTAGGGAATCAGTAGTGAACAACATGAACTGGAAATACTACCTCATTGGTAAATGTAATTCCTAGAAATCAATCTAAACTTCTAATTTCCTATATGCAAACTATTATTGACAAGTCTGAAAATCAACCTAGTGAGGAACTCTCACATATTCCATGTCTATAGAGTGTTGCATCTAGATCTCAAACAATCCCTCCCCCTCCCTCCAATAACAAATATAGGCATCATTGAAATTCAGATCTCCGCATTGGTGAATAGAAAAGTGAATGCAAGTACTTTATGAAACACAAGTACACAGTCAGAGTGTGAACTATAACTACTAGTTCATGGTCAGTTTAATTCCTGGATTGGTCTTAACTTCAATTTTTTTCCATGCAAAGTCTCATCATGTTTGGAAACCAACCCATTCAAGTATTTTCATATTTCATGTGCATTGAGTGTTGCGCAATAGTGCCCCCTCTTTTCCCCACAAACGAGACTGCTACATCATTGCAATTTTGAACTCCACATTGTAGGACAATTTTAAATTAAAAAAAGTGCAAATACTTCAATAATCAAAAGTCAACAACATGAACTACAACTACTACGCTATTAGTAAATGAATTTCCTGGATTACTGCTAACTTCAAATTTTCTCCACGGAACTACCATCATGTTTTGATATCAGGTAATGACGAAGTACTCTTTCATATTTCATGTTTGTAGTTAACAACATGAACTACAACTACTGCTCCATTAGCAAATGGATTTCCTAGATTGGTGCTAACGTCAAATTTTCTCCATGAACGCAAGCACTTCACTGTTGCCATTCGGGTAAAAAAGAATGCAACCACTTCAGGGATTAAGAGTCAGTAACTATGAACTAGAAATACAGTCTACTTCATTGGTAAACTGAATTCCTAGATTTGTCTTCCCTTCAAATTTTCTCTGTGCAAAGTACTATTTTCATGTCTAGAAACCATGCCCTTGAAGTACTCCGCGTATTTCTTGTCTATAAAGTGCTGCATCTAGATGTCAAACAATCCCATTGAAGCACTCTATAGAGTGCTGCATCTAGATTGGTTTTTTTAACTCTGAATTTTCTCTGTGCAAAGTACCATCATGTTTAGAAATCAGTCAATTGTGAACTCTCTCATAATTCATGCCAACTGTTGCATCAAGAATTCAAACTATTGACCCACCCCACTAACAAAAAAAAAACCTCGGAATTGTTGCCATTCAGAAATCCAGTTGGTTGATAAAAAAGAAACCAACCACTACAAGAATCAATAGCTGACAACATAAAGTAGATCTACCACTTCATTGGTAAATTGAATTCCTAGAAAGGTCTTAACTTCAAAATTTCTCCTTGCAATGTATCATTATCTTAAAAAATTAACCCATTGAAGTACTCTTTCATATTTCATCTCTACAGAATGTTGCGTCCATACCTCAAACAATCCCTGCCTGCATCCCCTCAAAAAAAGAAACAAGAACTACCTCGGCATTGTTGCTATTCTGAACTCCACATTGTCTAACAATGAAGAAAGAAGGGAACTACTTCAAGAATCAAGTGTCTACAAGATGAACTAGAACTACAACTTCATTGGTAAAAAGAACTTGCAGATTGGTCTTAACTTCAAATTTTCTCCATGCAAAGTATCATCATGGTTGGCAATCAGTCAATGGTGGAGTACGATGTCATATTTCATGTCCACACCCTTTAATATTTCAACTTTGTACTGTTGTATCAAGATCTCGAAGTACGGTCATGTTTAGAAATCAGTCAATTGTGAAGAATTCTATCATAACTCATGTCCATAGTGTTGCTCAAGAATTCAAACTATAGATCCCATCCCACCAACAACAAATACCTCAGAATTGTGGCCATTCAGAACTACACATTGGTGGTTGATCAAAAAGAAAGCAACCACTACAAGAATCAAGAGTCGACAACATAAATTAGATCTACTACTTCATTGGTAAATTGAATTCCTAGAAAGGTCTTAACTTCAAATTTTCTCCATGCAAAGTATCATCATGGTTGGCAATCAGTCAATGGTGGAGTACGATGTCATACTTCATGTCCACACTCTTTAATATTTCAACTTTGTACTGTTGTATCAAGATCTCAAAGTACCGTCATGTTTAGAAATCAGTCAATTGTGAAGAATTGTGTCATAACTCATGTCAATAGTGTTGCATCAAGAATTCAAACTATTGATCCCATCCCACCAACAACAAATACCTCAGAATTGTGGCCATTCAGAACTACACATTGTTGGTCGATAAAAAAGAAAGCAACCACTACAAGAATCAAGAGTTGACAACATAAAGTAGATCTACCACTTCATTGGAAAATTGAATTCCTAGAAAGGTCTTAACTTCAAAATTTCTCCACGCAAAGTATCATTATGTTAAAAAATTAACCCTATGAAGTACTCTTTCATATTTCATCCCTATAGAATGTTGCATCCAGATCTCAAACAATCCCTCCCGCCTGCATCCCCTCAAAAAATGAAACAAGAACTCCCTCGGCATTGTTGCTATTCTGAACTCCACATTGTCAAACAATAAAAAAAAAAAAATAAAAGAAAACAACTACTTCAAAAATAAAGAGTCTACAAGATGAACTAGAACTACAACTTCATTGGTAAAAAGAAGTTGCCGATTGGTTTTAACTTCAAATTTTCTCCATGCAAAGTATAATCATGTTTGGCAATCAGTCAAGGGTGGAGTACTATGTCATATTTCATGTCCACACTCTTTCATATTTCAACTTCACCACCCAAAAAAAAAAAAAAAAAAAACCAACAATAAAGCTTTGCAATATGCTATTTGAAACTCCACTTGTTAGACAATAAAATAATAAGGCAACTACTTCAGGTAACAGAAGTCAATACAATACTACTTCATTGGTAAATTGAATTCCTAGGTTGGTCTTTACAAAGTATTATCATTGTATCTGGAAACCAACCCATCGAAGTACTCTCACTTATTTCATGCTTATAGTGTCGCATCTAGATTTCAAGCAACCCCCAACTCAATTTGAAGTATTCTTTCATATTTGTTGTCTATTGAGTGTTGCATCTAGATTGGCTTTAACTTTGAATTTTTTCCATGCAAAGTATCATCATGTTTGGAAATCAGTCAAGGGTGAAGTACTCTGTACAATTCATTTCTATAATGTTGCATTGACCCCGCCCCACCAACAACAAATCCTTATTGTTGCTGTTCAAAACTCCACATTGTTGGACGACAAAAAAAGAAAGCATCTACTTCGAGAATCAAGAGTTCACAACATGAACGAGATCTACAACTTAATAGGTAAATTGAATTTCACATCGGTCTTAACTTCAAATTTTCTCCATGCATATCATGATGTTCAAAAATAAGCCCAATGAAGTACTCTGTCATATTTCATTTCTATAGAGTGTTGCACCTAGATCTCAAACAATCCCTTTTGCACCCCTTCCTCCAAAAAGCAGAAACAAGAACTACCTTGGCATTCTCGCCATTTTGAACTTCTTATAGTTTGAAATAAGAAAAGAAGGCAACCACTTCAAGAATCACGAGTCTACAACATAAAACTAGAACTACTACTTAATTATTCAATGGAATTCGTAGATTGGTTTTTACTTGAAATTTTCTCCATGCAAAGTATCATCATGGTTGGAAATCAGTCAATGGTGACCACTGCACCAACAACAACAAATACCTCTACATCGTTGCTATTCAAAACTCCACTATTTGACAATAAAAAAGGAAGCAACTACTTTGGGAATCAAGAGCCAACAATGTGAACTAGAAGTACTACATCAGTAAATTGAATACCTAGCCTAGTCTTAACTTCAAATTTTCTCCAGTACCATTATACTCAAAAACCAACCCATTGAAGTACTCCATATTTCATCTCTACTAGATCTCAACAATCCTTGCCCCCCCCCCCCCCCCCCCCCCCCCCCCCCCCCCCCCCCCCCCCCCCCCCCCCCAAAAAAAACAAAAACAAAAAAAAAAAAAAAAAAACCAACCAAACCACAACCAAAAACCAAAACCCAACAACAAAAC
>JAJIYU010014779.1:0-13064 GCA_030144865.1 Tinospora cordifolia
TATTGCTTACTTTGGTTTTAATGATTCCAATCATTCTGATATCGTCCCATCACATGAGGTTTGCAAAGATGGCTTAACAGTGGTTGGGCGAACTCGTCTTGGTGAGAGAGTTTCGCAGGCCGCTGTGCTGGTCGGGCCGCCCTCGACTCTGGGAAGGGGTCCCGACAATATCAATGTCATTCCTATCAATGTCCACAACATCTTCTAATATCATGTTAGATGAAATAGACCCATCTGAAACCCAAACATCTTTCCCAGTTGCAGATGTCCCGCCAAATACTAGCTCCAGCTCAGTAGCATACATTAAAGGTTCATGCCTAAACTTCACTGCATCTGGATTTACCTGAATTTAACAAAATAAATTAATAAGACTGCATCAATACTTATTCAAATACTTAAAAGTACTATAACTATTAGTTGCATAGCAGACTAATTGTACTATAGGTATTTTATGTATAATCTGCATTAGTGTAATAGAAAATTTAGTGTATTTGCTTATATTTAGTTAAATATGCATTTAGAGCATTGTTGCATGATTAGTTGCATACTAGGATGATTTAATGTTATTTCTAGCATTTTTATATAAATATAATGTCTGAGAAAAGTTTTCAGTGTTTATGCAAGTTTAGAATGAACCGAAATAGGAATAGGAGCACGCCAGGAGTTGAAAATGACCAAAAATGAGGAAAAGTCACTAATGAACGCAGTCGGGAAACGTCGACTGCGGTAGACGAAACAAGGAACAAGAAGAAAACAACATCCTACTATGGACCGCGGTCGGTTTGCAATTAGAAACTTTGAACCGCGGTCGCTCGAGAGATTTCACATATTCGATTTTTTTTATCGTACTGTGGACCGTGGTCGGTATACGTGTTTTATTATTTTAGGGTTTTCTTTAGTGAAATACTATAAATAGGTTATTGTGGTAGGGTTTTATGAGGATTATCTGTTTTGGAGAATGAAATTTCTAGAGAAAAATGGCTGACAAAGGAGAACAGAGAGAAGACGGAGAAGAATTGAAGATCAAGGTCCAAGATTTGAGTATGTTTATTTATGATCTTAATTCTTTGATGTGTGAAATCTTAATCATGTCAGGCTAGCTTTATTTTAAGTCTAGGATGTAAATCTGGATTGTAGAATCCTGATATTCTTATTTTGATTAATCTATTTCTGAAGTTTTGTTTTATAATTTGGATTCTTAATGCCTTCTTTTTACTGGCCATAAAAGGAATGATTATAGAATGCTAATCTAACTCGGGAGAGAGGATTAATAATTTGAAAATCAAATTATAGATTTAGATCAATCAATTGACTGGGAGGTTGTTGATTGCCTAGGAGGTTGCACATTATAATTGTGTTTAATGCATTAAACTATTAATTGTATGCCTCGGTAGAGGGTATTAGTGATTAGATAGTTGATTTTTTATACGTTCTCTGAGGACGATATCTGGTCTCGTCGGTTATTACTATTGCGATCCCGTACACTTGCGGGGTCATCAACAAGTTTTTGGTGTTGTTGCCGGGGAACAACGTAACTATCTTTAAAGCAGTTGAATTGGATCTCATTTTAATTAAAACATTTTTTAATTTATTTTTATTTCTTTATCTCTATCTTGTTGGCTCGTTACACTTGATTCGTTTGTTGAGCTGTGGTGTTTTAGGGCTTGCATGAGTAGCGCATCCTTTGCTGAGGAAGATCCTGAATTGTCCAAAACTCTAAGGCAGATTCAGATTGAATCCAAAGGACGTGTATCAAACATGGTTGAAAGTGGTAGTTCGGGTGTTGGTAACAATGGGGAGGCACCATTACGAGACTTCTTCAAACCTGTCTTGAACAACAACTACTCTAGGATTGTGAGGACACCAATCCATGTAAAAAACTTTGAGCTTTAGCCTTCCTTAATCACAATGGTGCAACAACAATATTTTTGGGGTTCAGCAACCGTAGATCCTATGGCTCATTTGAATTCTTTCATGGAGATATGTGACATAGTAAAGATGAACGGGGTCACTGAAGATCAACTACGGCTGCGGCTTTTCCCTTTCTCTTTAAGGGACAAAGCTAGAACTTGGTTACAAACGCTTCTACCTGGTAGCATTACTACATGAGAAGATATGGGGCAGAAATTTCTACAGAAATACTTCACACCCGCCAAAGTCCATCAGTTACAGGGTGAGATCAGCTCTTTCAAGCAACTAGACTTCGAGTCTCTCTATGAAGCTTAGGAGCAGTTCAAAGATTTATTGAGAAGATGCCCATAACATGGTTATCTCCCTTGGCTCCAGATTTAGATGTTTTATAGTGGTTTGACACCATCTACTAGAGCTTTAGTGGATTTTGCAGCCGGTGGCTCTCTAATGGGAAAGTCTACTGCTGAAGCTACTCAACTAATTGAAGATATGGCATCCAATGCATATGGGTATGGGTCAGAAAGAGGATCAGTTAAAGGAGTTGGATTATATCAAGTAGATGGTATGACAGCTCTACAAGCCCAAATGATATCAATGACTCATCAAATCAATGTCTTGACAGAGAAACCGGGTAGTGGTCAGGGCAAACAACAACAACATCAATCTATTTTGGCTATTGTTGAAGCTCATAAGGCATCCCTTAAAGAAGAGGCATCTATTGAGCAGCTGAATGCATTTAACAATTTCAATAATTTTCAAGGGTAACAGCAGATGTATAATGTTCCTCCATACTATCAGATGATCAATGACAAAAATTTCCAGCAAGTTCCACAAAGTCATGTTCATCATCAGAGCTTGGTTGAAAAGAAACCATCATTGGAGGACAAAATGGATGCAATGATGAATATGTAGGCACAATTCTTCAAACAATTGACTAATAGGATTGATCAAAATGACAATAGAGTTTCCGAGTTAGAAATTTAGATGGAAAATGTCAATGCCACGGTGAAGAACCTTAAGACTCAGATGGGACACATAGCCCACGCAATCTCTAGTCAGTAGAAAAGTGCTTTTCCCAGTGCCATTCAAGTACATCCTAAAGAGAGTTGCTAGGCCATTTTTTATAGTAAGGTGAATGAATTGATGCTGAACCCACCCTTGCCCTCCAACCCCTCTGTGCTAGTTGATGAAACCATCCAGTTTATAGGACCTATTTTGACTGAGCTATTCATATAGTGCTCACTAGTGGGGCAGAGAAAGATGATATGTTTGAAAGTATTACTACTCAAGGCAGCAAGTATATTGAACCGTCTCAGCTATCCTTCCTACAGAGGTTTGAAGATAATGTGACTATGCAGCCGATAGAGGAATGTGGTGCTAATCTACAGAAACAACTCCCTCAGAAACTTACTGATCCTGGAAGCTTCACCATTCCATGCCAAATTGGTTCGAGATTCTTTGATAAGACATTATGTGATTTGGGGGCAAGCATTAATCTGATGCCAATGGCAGTATATAAAGAATTGGGGTTGTCTGAATTAAAGTCTGTTACTCTTTTCCTGCAGCTTGCTGATAGATCATTCAAATACCCATAGGGTGTTGTAGAAGATGTTTTAGTAAAGGAGGATGACTTAATATTCCCAGTTGACTTTGTGGTGCTTGACATGGATGATTATGGGGAGTTTCCACTGATTCTTGGGAGGCCATTTCTAGCTACAAGCCATGCACTTATTGATGTTGCCAGAGGAGAGCTTACTTTGCGAACACATGAAGATAGAGTGGTCTTTTCTATATATCACTCTTTGAGGTCTCTTCCTGAAGTGCAAGTTGGCTCTGAAATAGAGTTGCAAAAGCCCAAACCTCCTGATATTAAAGTTGAAGATATTGTTTCTACTAAAGGAGAATTAATCAAAGCATGGCAGAAGCGTTGCTACACCATTGCTGAGCTACTTGATGCACAAACATTTTTGAAGAGGCAGTCACATGAATAACTACTGAAACATATGCGGCCACCTGACAACAGAAAACAAGAGTTGCCAAAAGCTAAAATGTTTGCGAAGATCAACAAATTGGGCTTTGGTTAACCCGTATCCACATCGAGCTAATGACGTTAAACATAGTGCTAAGTGGGAGATAACCCACTAGTTTTTATTTTTGTTTATTTCCATTTATTTTTATTTTAGTTAATTTAGTTTCTTAGGTATGCATGCATATTAAAAAAATGCATGCCTTTTAGTTAATATTTTTTTAATGCTCGTCTTTTTTTTTGTTCCAAGCAGGTTTATGAGTATGTGCGCGGATGCCTGTGCTTAAGCCGATCCTCCATGTGTGTGTGAAAGTGAAAGTGTGCTCTTGAGGACAAGGCACAACTTAAGTTTGGGGGTGCACATTAAAGAACTTCTTCTTCAATTTCAGGTTTATTTTTCCTTATTTTGCCTTTATTTTATATATTGTGTGCTATATTTTTTTTTCTAAACTGCACATATTCATGGGCATATCACATATATAAATATTATTGCAATCATTTCATGACATTTAGATATTAGGATTATTTATTTAGAGTTCAATCATGAGCATATAGAACATATAAGTGTCATTTAGGCTAGATCCATACCAAATTTTTGAAAATTTTACCGAGTAACCTATGACATTTGAAGTTCTTCTAGTGGGATGAAACAAAGAACTAGGGTATATTCTAACAGTCTGTGTGCTCGATTTGTCTGAAATTTGACTTTGACAGAACCTCGTAGTCTTAGGTAGATTGAGAATCCGAAGCTGAGGAAAGTGATGGGTGGAAACCAAACTACAAATAGAGTGAATTTCCTACAGACTCTTTAAATAATCAATTTTGTTTTGAACACTACTTAGGAAGAACTTTAGGAGGGAAATGAAGTAAGCCATTTTTATTTGAGTCATAGCCTAAAGGCCAGTCCCAGCACTTATAATCTTTTGTAACCTATTTTGAGCCTTATAACCTATTTCCTTTGTTATGAACCTAAACAAGATATAACACCACTATCCTTTATTAAATATCTCACTTGAACCTATTTGTGTGCACTCATAGTGATAGTATTGCATGTTATGAAGATGTGAAGGAAGGAGGGGATGCTGAAATTGATATAGTTATGTTCCCAATTTTTGTTTTGTTAAAAAAAAGGAAAAAGAAAAAGAAAAAAAGAAGAGAAGAGAAGAAAAGAAAAATAGTTATAGTTATGTAGTATTTTAGTATTGTCAATGGAAGTTGAACCTTCTACTTTTGCATGAGTGTACATATGGGAACCGATTGAAATACAAGTGAGCAAATAAGTTTGGGGGAGCTATGAAAACATGGTTGTGTGCATTAATGAAGAAAACAAGGGATTGAATATAAAGGATGAAGCTACAATGAGAAAAAAAATTAAACAAAATAGGTTGTTATTATTGCTATGAGTGTACACTTGAGTCATATTAAAAAAAAAAAATCCTATTATACTTGTAACTTGAGCCAGACCATGTTACAACCTAAAAGAAAGACCACTGATCCTGACTATAGTTTGACTTAAGTAGAAGATAGATAGAAGAGAGAATTGAGAGTGTCTGTGTACTTAGGTATTAGGAAAAGATTTCTGTGAGTGGGATGACAGCTGCAAATCACCTACAAAGTCTAGGAGGATTGAGATATTGATAGATGAGAGGGTGAAGTTAAGGAATAATGGAGGATGAACTAAAAATCTAGACAACTTGAATGACCCTAGGGACTTGTTAATGAGTCATAAACTAAAGGAATGGAAGGTTGAGGTTACAATGATGAGTGAAAATGAATTTACTTCTGTATGGTATGATGTGTCAGTTTAGATTAGAGTCATTGTTCGGGGACGAACAATAGTCTAAATTTGGGGGTATTTGTTAGTTGCATAGCAGACTAACTATACTATAGGTATTTTCTGTATAATCTGCATTAGTGTAATAGAAAATTTAGTGTATTTGCTTATATTTAGTTAAATATGCATTTAGAGCATTGTTGTATGATTAGTTGCATACTAGCATAATTTAATTTTATTTCTAGCATTTTTATATAAATATAATGTTCGAGAAAACTTTTTAATGTTTATGCAGGTTTAGATTGAACCGAAATAGGAATAGGAACATGCAAGTAGTTGAAAATGGCCAAAAATGAGGAAAAGTCACTAATGACCGCAGTCGACAATGCCGACCGCGGTAGACGGAACATGGAACAAGAAGAAAACAACATCCCGCTGTGAATCGCGGTCGGTTTGCAATTAGAGACCTCGGACCGCGGTCGCTCGAGAGATTTCACATATTCGATTTTTTTATCGTACTGTGGACCGCGGTCGGTCACTTATGGACTGCGGTTGGTATACGTGTTTTATTATTTTAGGGTTTTCTTTAGTGAAATACTATAAATGGGTCATTGTAGTAGGGTTTTATGAGGATTATCTGTTTTGGAGAATAAAATTTTTAGAGAAAAATGGCTGAAAAAGGAGAATAGAGAGAGATGGAGAAGAATTGAAGACCAAGGTCCAAGATTTGAGTATGTTTATTTATGATCTTAATTCTTTGATGTGTGAAATCTTAATCATGTCACGCTAGCGTTATTTTAAGTCTAGGATGTAAATCTGGATTGTAGAATCTTGATATTCTTATTTTGATTAATCTATTTCTGAGGTTTTGTTTTATAATTTGGATTCTTAATGCTTTCTTTTTACTGGCCATAGAAGGAATGATTATAGAATGCTAATCTAACTCGGGAGAGAGGATTAATAATTTGAAAATCAAATTATAGATTTAGATCAATCATTTGACCGGGTGGTTGTTGATTGCCTAGGAGGTTACACGTTATAATTGTGTTTAATGCATTAGACTATTAACTGTACGCCTTAAGAGAGGGTATTAGTGATTAGACTAATAGGTGTTAAGGTACTTCGGGAGAAGACTTTGATGACTAGTGCTAGAACCTACAGAACAAAAGAATTTGATTAATTGAAATAGAAATTGAAGGTGATCACAAGAAAGTTTACTATTCTAGATAATTTAATCTAAAGAGTTTTTAATAATTTACTTTTTAGTTTTATATTTGATTGTTTTCAGGAGGTTAATTCTAATTCTTAATCAATCAAATTTGTAGCTTTAATAAAACTTAAATTGATAGTAAATTGAGCTTTTAGATAATTAATTTTTTATACGTTCCCTGAGGACGATATCCGATCTCACCGGTTATTACTATTGCGATCCTGTATACTTGTATTATTAATCCTGATAGATATATCCATTCATACCAATTAACAATTGCTATTCCATTTGCACCGAGCAAGAAGAAACAAACCCCTAATAGCCTAAAATGGCACTGAAAAATTGGATTTCCAATTAACTGAAATTGAGTAAACAGGCTACAACTAGCACGGAAAAACAACAATTGTATCCCGGACACACACACACACACACACACACACACACAAAGAAACACGGAGAATTGAAAATTGCTCGCTTTCTGTTGATTAGATCCTTGAATTATTTTCATGAATGGAAAACTGCCCCGCACCTCAGTCGACTATGAAAATATACACGAGCCCATCTCCTCTTCTGTGCTTTTATGAATCATTTGTTGACAGGGTGACTGCAAAACAATGGCCCCCCCCACATTTCCAGGTAGGATAAAAAAATGTTAAATTCCAAAAGCATGGAATCCATCCAATTGAAAACAATTTCCTGTTTAAGTTTGGGGTTGTTCAGTGATCTAAATGCGTTTATTGTTTGATGTTGGGCTAGCCGTTGCTTTCAACACTTCCTGCACAAGATACGAATTAATTTAAAAAAAAAGCAAAAAGACGAAATCAAAGTTGATGATTTTGTTGTTGAATACTATGACAAACAGCTATATCACCAGCAATGTAACTAGCAATTATTTAACGTCAAAAACACAGAAAGTAGGGGAAAGTTGTAACTCCAGAGCCCAGACCAAGAAGATTGGAGCATTCTCAGGGCATTATACTTGTATGCTTAAAAAAAGTAAGATAGGACAGAAGAGTCTGGTTTTCCATAAGAAAGTATGAGTGTTAATATTAAGCGTGAATAAATAGATATTGAGTTATTAGTGCTTTGCCTCGTATGCACGATGACACATTGACTTGATTTATATGGGTGACAAATAAGATAAACTAACAACTATGCCTGCAAAACTGCTTTAAGGTTTGAATGTGAAGTGTATTAAATAATCTCTCTCTGATACCATGTTAGAATCCAATGTAACTTTGATTTAAGATCTTTCCTTTCATACTTTGAGCATTTGATTTTTGACATTAATCAAGGAGATCTCACACCATAATAGAAATAAAATTGCATTTATTTACTCGTGCCATATCGATGCAAGATATACATAAGTACTGTTGTAGTGTATTGAGGATTTTAGTGTTTTATTTATTTTTATTTGGATTATAATCTAATTTAAATTTATATCATATTTTAGATTTTGGACAAAGTTTGAGAATTGATTCATTATTTGATTATTGACGTGAGAGAGTGATAGAGATGAGAGTTTTATCATTAAGCAGAACATTATGAAGGATTTCTACTTCACAAGAGAGAGTAGTCAAGTTATTTATGTCTCACTGCTTCTTGTATTTATAGGATGAAAGGAATTGAGTGCCTGAAGATGCCCTAAAACACATCCAACAGCTGTGGTTAAAGAAAGCTTCCACATCTTAGGGGCTTAATTTCTGTTATTAAATTCCTTTTCAAAAGTTGAATTCTCTTTGCTTGTCCAAGAAGGAAAGAAAGGAGGAGACTTTTTGGTCTATCATAAACTTATTCTTTTTTATTTATTTATTTATTTTATTATGTGGGAAGATTCTAAGTACTTAATTCTCAATTGCGTTCCAACAAATTCTCATTTATCACAAAATACTAGATGCCTAATAGTGCAGCACCAAGTTTTTCTAAATCTATCAAATCAACAAGCATAAAACAGAATCTTTATTGAAATAAATACAAAAAACAGATTCATATTAATAGAGAAGTTCACACCTTTGCTCTATATGATTTAATGATTGACATGAGCAACTTATCCCCTGCTAGGTGCCTGACTAGTTGCACTAGATGATGCCTTGTGATTTTCTTCCCCTGAAACAAAAACAAGTTTTGCCAAATCTTGTTACCAAGAACTGGGAAAGAAAGCCTCCAAATAAATCAAACACGCTAAAAAAGCCAATCTACTCACTCGATAAGCCGCATGGTACTTCTCAATCTCACACACAATATTGGGAGGTAAAGACCTTCCCAGTGTGGCAATCAGCGCCGGAAATGGCATCCAAGGTGAATTCGGTTTTGCCACAGGTTCCTTAATTCCTTCAACACTTAAAAAATCCAAAAAGCATACACATATTAGGAACTAGCGCCGCACACACACACACACAATATAGAGAGATTCAACAAAAACAACCAGGAGAAACTTTAAATCACAAACCATTCAGGAAAGGGGCTTTGAAACTTATAACGAATTCTGGAAGAACATGGGAATTCATGTTAGCGCTCCAAACAATGTATTTCTCTGGGTGTTGCAGATTATCCACCCCAGAATCAAATTCACTCGAACTCGGATGAAGCTGCGCAGAACCAGGAAATATCACCTCCTGCTTCCCCAATATCACTCGACAAAGCAACACATGCCTCAATCCATCTTCATCCACAATTGATGACTCTATTCTGCAAAGATTTTACAAAAAATAAACACAAATTCAAAACGATGGTATCAGCAGCAAACGGAAAAAAAAAAGTTATAACTTAATCTATGCTTACGCGTCAAGAGAGGAACTCTGAGGAGATAAGCAGAGACCATAACCAAACGCCGTCCGGTTCACAGGAACAGGCCATTGAACAAAACCATAGCTTATAATTCTAGAAATTTCCTCTTTAGAGCCACCAAACCAAGCGTATCTCACATTCCCACAGCAAGAAGATGACTGGAGAAGTCGTGCGTCAAAGATAGAGAAAAGCCGTGCGTGAAGAAGAGCGAGAGAGATAGAGAGAGCGAGACAGACCGAGACAGAGAGAAAGAGATGAAGAATAATCAAAGAAGAGAAAGCTTATCGAATGCCCAAAGAAGATGAGAGTTGCACAGCAACAATTCTAACAAGGAAGACGAGCAACAGTTCTAACGAGGGAAGAAGAGGAGAGTTGCCTAGAAACAAGGTGGTATTTTTAAAAAATATCAGCTCTTTCGAAACGCTGCGAATGACTACCCGCATAATTGATTTTCTACTTATTAAAAAAAAGTAAAAAAATTTTACGAGATGTTTCCTTAACTTAGAAAAAGGCTTATTTAAACAAAAAAAAAAACTTAAAATTAATGTTATACAACATTCTATTTTTTAAAAATCTCTATTTAAATAGTGTATTCAAACACTACCAAAGTATAGATCACACATTCGACTTTTGTTTAATTTCCAATTGATTGCTACTCCACCTTTGCCAATCACTTATAAGAAATGTCTTTTCTTCTTATAAATGCTTCTACTGTTCCTTCTTTTGGGGCCTTAGTGGCCATTTTTTCTTTGTCAAAAACAAAGAGATGGAATAAATAAAGTGTAAAAAAATGTTAAAAAGTTAATGTTTGATCTATGAAAGTTTTTAATTCCATCATATGAACCATTAAGACCTATTGACTCCCTTAATTGAATCAATTATTTTTTAATGGTCTTTCAGTTTTAGAAAATAGGTTTAAATCATACATTGAGTAGATCATTTATAACACATATTGAGATATGTAAATTGCTAATAGTCATCATATATACATATATAGATACATGTACATATACACATATATATTTATAGTTGTACACACAGTTATCAAAATATAGCTAGATTAAAAATCTCCTAATGAAGCCCAGGGCCGGCCCCGGGGCAGGGCCCAAAGGCGACGGCCCTAGGCCCCCGTCGCCCTTGGGGCCCCTTATTTTCAGAAGCTCATGTATATATATAATTAAAAAAATGGGAAAATAACAAAAGATGTCAAGAAAAAAAACTTATTTACAACAACATATTAGAGTTTTTAATGAAGTTTCAATTATACCATCAAACCTAAACTATTATCAAATATACCAGAGTATTTAAACATTCTTGTCTTCATCTGGAAAGCAGCACCACCACGATCTTCAAGGCTCACCCTAAAACTGTACATCGTAAACCCGACAACACCGCTGCCCTCCTTTATCTCCTCAACGATTTGCTTTCACAATAATTGACTAATCCACCGAAATACCGCTCTCCGTCAACAAAAAACAATTTTTCTCCAACAAACCGACAGTTGTTGCTGACGATTCTCTGGATTTCCGAGCAAGATCTTGAACTCACCATTGATGTCATTCTTGCGAAGCGCCAAAACCACAGTCATTGTTCGCAATTCAAGTGTTGACGATGGGGTGAGCAGAAGTTCGCCTAAAACCATGGATGATGACGATGAGGAGTAACTGTTGTTGTTTTTCATCCGCCGACAATCATGCTAGTCGTCCCACTGCTTGTCGTCAATCTGATCTCTGCTCGATCTGTGTCTGATTAATTTGTGTTGTTTGCTGCTGCCTCTGTTCGATCGTTCTTATTATCGTTTGAGAGCATTCTGATCAATCTGTTCGATCATGTTTGCTCTTATTGATTTGTGATATTCTGGTGATTGGGACTGGTTTGAGCATATCAGTGCCTCTGATTATCTGCTGATTACTTAAGATGGCGTGATTTGTGCATTTGAGCTACAACGTTGTGATGATAGACGGTGAGCAAGGGCTTGAGAACAGACGAGTGGCAAGCGAGCAAGCAGAATGGCAGAATACCCTTCGGCTATGCGTTTGTGCATTTGAGCTACGACGTTATTCAAGATGGTGTGATTTGTGCATTTAGGCTACAGTAGTGCGACAATGGACTATAAGCAAGGGCATGACAACAGACGAGCGACAAACAAGTAAGTAGAGTAGCAAAATACTACAGATCTGGCTCTAATAGTGAAACACAGATGCGACGGTGCATTCAGCTGAAATTAGAACAGGTTACTGTGAGCAATCAGATTTTGAGGCGAAGACCAGCCAGATTTTGAG
This sequence comes from Tinospora cordifolia, assembly GCA_030144865.1. Classification (NCBI taxonomy): domain Eukaryota; kingdom Viridiplantae; phylum Streptophyta; class Magnoliopsida; order Ranunculales; family Menispermaceae; genus Tinospora; species Tinospora cordifolia. The sequence continues at coordinate 11,991 of JAJIYU010014779.1, forward strand.
GCGAGGAATAGCTGAAATTGGAATAGGTTATTGCGAGCGACTAGATTTTGAGGTGGAGCAGTAGAGCACGAAGGAAACCAGAATGAAAGAAACAAAAATCTGTAAATATATTTATTACAATAAATATGTAGTTTTTGCTTTGGGTCCTGTGTGGAATGCTACTGGTGGAACTATTCTGCCTCCAAATCAGCACCATCAAAGTTGGAGCTCCAAATAGGTCGCAAGTGGGTTGTTGAGAATCAAATTGGGAGGAAGAACTTGGTCATTGACGACTGCAATGCTAGGCAATCTGTTTATGTTTTTGGATGCAAAGATTCCGTTTTGCAAATCCAAGAAAAAGTGAACAACGTAACCATTGATAAATGCACAAAAATGGGTATTGTATTCACGGATGTGATGGCTGCTTGTGGTGATTGCTTGTGAGATAGTGAACTGTAATGTGGTTGAGCTGCAATGCCAAGGAACAACACCTACAATTTCAGTGGATAATACAGCAGGCTGCCAATTGTATCTAAGCAAAGATTCTTTGGGAACCTCTATTACAACTGCTAAATCAAGTGAGATCAACTTCATATGAATCGTTGTATTATTCACTGAAATATACCAAAATATACAAAAATATACCAAAATATTGGAACAAACAAATAGATCTATATGCCTTTGATTTATATTTTAAAAACTATAAACAAAATATACCAAAATATACAAAAATATACCAAAGTATAAATAAAATATACAAAAATATATCAAAATATGCTTCAGAATTTAGTATACATATTATTTTCTATATATTATATGCATATTATAAAAAATATAAGCAAAATATATCATAATATACCAAAATATATCATAATATACCAAAAAATATAAACAAAATATACCAAAATATACAAAAATATACAAAAATATAAACAAAATATACTAAAATATATTAAAATATGCCAAAATATGCTTCAGAATTTTGTACACATATTACTTTCTATATATTGTATGCATATTATAAAAAATATAAACAAAATATACCAAAATATATCATAATATACCAAAAAATATAAACAAAATATACCAAAATAT
>JAJIYU010014780.1:0-13053 GCA_030144865.1 Tinospora cordifolia
TCTTGATAAAATTGAGATCTTTGTCAACTTTGGTGTTAAAGAAAATTCAACCACCATTAGTATTCCCTGAGGACGATACCCGGACTTTCCGGATATTACTACAAGCGATCTAGTATACTTGCGAGTCCGCTAACATCTAGCTATGGTTCCCGAATTGCTCGATAACTATGTTTCCCGAGCCCACTATATCCAACTGCCCCATCCCAGTGAGCATAGAAAAACCCGTTCTTCCATAGCTATCGATCATTCACCATACATGTCCCATCTTTCTTCGAGTCTAGGCCTCCTCTGTACCCTCAAATTCCTAAGCATCCCATACTACACAAAAACCGAAAGGTATAGAAGCTTCCAGGTCCTGTGTCCTGATCAAACAATTTTTTGTTTTCACACAATGTTTGTTTCTAGTCATATCCTAGAGATTTATTCTTTTGATCTATTGTGTCACTTATAGTTACACCCATTTCTATCTAAGGTCTATTATTTGGACCTATGGTTTGATCTCGTCGACTCACAACCTCTGTCTAGTCAAGATACCACATTTGACATCTTTTTCAACTTCTATTCACTTTCTTGCCCTAATTTTTCACCTTTTAATTTTCTTTAATAGAAAGTAAGGGTGTTCTTCAACTCCGACAACTCATATAAGCCGGTGGGACAACCTCCAGATCAGATGGCGAAACTGAGGTCTACTTAGCAATCACAATTTCTAGGGCAAGATAACCCACCTCCCTTTCAATGTTTAACTTTACTCGGGATAAGACTCACTCACTATTAGCTTAACTTGTAGTCTTTGTATCCAAACAAAACATTTGAAAAAAATATTTATTTCCTTTTTGAAAACACTTTCTGAAAACGTTTTTCAATTTTGAAATAGAAGGTAGGGCAATCAAAATTTCAATTTGACTCATTGTGAAACAATACACAATTAGGGTTTCTAATTCTTATCATTCAACTAATGATTGACTTTCTAATTCTAGCCCAAGGCACCTAAAGCCTAAGCTTTGATACCACCTTTGATATCAGAGAAAACTTTCTAATCTTTGGCCCAACAACTAATGCTTAGGCTCTGATACTACCTTTGTAACACCCCGACCCTTGTATTCTTCACAATGAATGTTTGGACTTAACCACTATTGAAACAGTAGACTTAACCACAAGGCAGGCTGGGTCTTGTGCTACTTTACAAGTGATGCACACTTGACTTTCTATTCCCAATATCTCATGCCTTAATATAAAAACTAAATAAGGCCACATAATAAGAGATAAAAGGAAATTCTAATCTTTATTAATTCATGAAGAGGAAAGTACATAACTTTTAATTAAAACAATTATAACAGAATTCATAACAAAACTGGTAAACATGCCCTACATAGAAATTTCCAAATAAATTCAAAAGAGATGCCCCAAGTCCTTGCATATTCAATTTCCTAAAAAATATTAAAGGAAGAGTGAACACTAAGCTCAGTGGATCTTAAACAACCATTTTCATATTCAAATCACTAACACATCCATAATTCAAACACTTAAAAAAATTAGGCATTTCAAACATCAAGATTGTGTAAAGTTGTAACTTAGACCAAAAGAATTTTTCAACCCTTGATGTTTTCAACTAAGTGACTCCTTAGAGTGAAATATGACATTTTTTAGTCTATTCCATTGAATCTTGGACTTTTGGGGACTCTAATCCACCAACCAATCACTTAGGTATAACCTTATGAACTAATCATAAGAAGAGAACACCCGTAGTAACCATGTGTCTACTATGATGGTCCATGGTTTGTATTACCATCTTCTCATCTTAAATCCCACATTCATGAAATATAAATAAAATTTCAAAATATAAGAACAAGCTGGAAATAAATATCAGAATTTAATAAATTGAAAAACAATTCACTCACCATTCAATATCATGCCCCAAACTTTAGAATAACTCTTAAACATGATACTAACATGAAATGAGCATCATAAATGCATGATCTTGAATATTCACCAAAACTGAAACATACCCAAATCCTGAAAAATAGAAGTGAAAATGTGCCTCATGATTTTTAGAAAAACACAAAAAACGTCACACAAGAAAGAACATGCTAATGGCTCAAATATGAAAAGAATGTTTGAGAAAGCAACTTCCACCTTAGATGAGACATTTTTTCCAAATTCCAGCAGAGGTTCCCTTCGGTTTAACACTTTCAAATCTCAACAAAACAAATCTCTACTAAGCACTAAACACTGAAACTAAAAGTCTTTCACCTTTGCACAAAATAAAACAAAAAGAAAAGAAGAAGAAGAAGTTTGAGAGCACTATAGTGAGGAATCTCTCTTGTTCATGGAATGAGGGATTATGTGCAACTTTGGGGGGTATTTATAGTTGCTCATGAGCATACGGGATGTCCTTGGGTAGTTTTTTGGGCAGCTAGGGCAGCTCTCAAGGTTTGAGCAAGTTTACAAACACTAAAAAAGAGATATGGTAAGTGGGCATAAGGATCACTAAACTTGTCAATTCTCTTATAAGCCATGATTTGATTCTTTATTAAATTTCTTAATTAATATCAAAGAATATTTTCAAACTTAGAATAATGCTAATATCAGTTGAGACATGATCTAGTGAACATAGCAAGTTTTTAGTCTAGTTTGGCAAGTACATGTGAGCAAGAATCTTTCCTTTGTCCATTTCTTTTGTTTGGCATCACTCTTAGTGTATAATGGAAATCTTTTTTCTTTGGACGTTGGGCACGGGGAATATGCTATCAGTCTTGAGGGGACACCATAACATAGTCTAATATTCATATCTAAGCTTAAGGAAACTCTCCAATTTGGTTTAAACCCAAGGGTGGCGTCCCATATGTGAGAATCACTCAATTTAAGCACCACAACAGAAGAGAAAAGTTTCCATTTTTTATTCTCTCTTGTGAGTGTGGGATGGCTAGGGTTTTATGAGCATCAATTCAGATTTCAAACCTTTCTAATTAGGTTAATTCACATGTGTGCACACACACATGCGCATGGATGGACCCGTTTTGCTTAGGTGAGGCACGGAGCACATGATCACTAGCTTGGTGCATTGAATCAATCTTCATGGATTTCCAAATCCTAGGTGGGATGTCCCAAATGTGCGGTGTATTGAATCACTTGTGTGGTACATTGCATCATGATTTATGAAATCAAATAAGGGAAGACGTCCCATAGTGGTTGAGTAGGGTGGGGTGCACCCGATCATGGTGTTCCACCCATGTGACTTGCACATGCTTTGGGTGGCCATGCCTTCATGGGTTCACATGAATTTAAAAAAATTTAATATCTCTCTAACCACTGGAAAATCAGGTGTATACCCTATAGTTTTTGAACCACATGATCAAGACATAAATCTTAAGGTATAGTTTGGCCCAAGATGTTTTTCCTTAGAAACCTTCTTTATTTAGAGCCCACTGAAGGTATTTTACCCGAATCTTGGCCAATTTTCTTGATTTTTGGATATGTCGTGTGTTTTGTTAATTTATGCCATCCCATGAAACTTTGGGTCATTTTGAATCCTTGAAGTACCCTAAATTTCATTTCTTTCCTAATTTAAATCCCTAAAAGTGTTTTGACAAAATGAGAGCCTTAATCTTGACCAATTGAGCTAATTTTTAGGTATGTTGTCCAATTGGCCGGTTTAAGTCACTTTGCTTCATTTTAGGTGATTTTGGATTCTTAAAGGTCTCTAAATGAGAGTTTTAGAACCTCCCAAATTTAGCCCTAAAACGAGCTCGATTTCATTTTGCACCCAAATTTTATTGAATAGACCTTGAATTTCATTTTATGTGGTACTGAGTTTTCAGGGTATTACAACCTACCCTTCTTACAAAAATTTCGTTCTCGAAGTTTGCACATAGTTAAGGATTTCTATTGAAAAGGTGTTGGTATTTTGTCTTTGTTTCGCTTTCTAGCTCCCAGGTGGCTTTTTCCACCCTGTGATATTTACACAGCATTTTCACCAATGAAATGTCTTTCGTTCTTAAACTTTGTAGCTTGTAGTCGAGGATTTTGACTGTTGTTTTCTCTTAAGTAGCATCATCTTGGACATTATGATTATATTTCCTCTAGTTTTCTTTTAAGGTCTAAGGCATAAGACCTCAACAAATCGTTCAATTTTGTTGAAATGTTTCATTTGGATACAAAGACTACAAGTTAAGCTGATAGTGGGTAAGCTTTGTCCCGAGTAAAGTTAAACATTGAAAGGGAGATGGGTTATCCCGCCCTAGAAAGCACGGTTGCTAAGTATACCTCAGTCTCGTTGTTTGGTCTAGAGGTTGTCCCACCAGCTTATATAAGTAGTCGGAGTTGAAGAACACCCTTTCTTTCTATAAAAGAAAATTAGAAGGTGGAAAATTAGGGCAAGAAAGTGAATAGAAGTTGAAAAAGATGCCAAATGTGGTATCTTAACTATACAAAGGTGGTGAGTCAACCAGATCAAGCCATAGGTCCAAATAATAGACCTTAGATAGAAATGGGTGTAGCCATGAGTAGCATAGTGGATCAAAAGCATAAATCTTTAGGACATGACTAGAAACAAACATTGTATAAAAACAAAAAATTGTTTGATTAGGACATGGAACTGGGAAGCTTCTATACCTTTCGGTTTTTATGTAGTATGGGATGCATAGGAATTTGAGGGTACGGAGGAAGCCTGGACTCGAAGAATGATGGGCCATGTATGGTGAATGATCGGTAGCTATGGAGGAACGAGTTTCTCTATGCTCGCTGGGATGGGGCAATTGGGTGTAGGGGGCTTGGGAACCATAGTTATTGAGCGGGTGTGATTCTATTATGGGTGAAAGCCTAAGTAGAAGGGGTAAAGTGAGATGAGACACTTGAACCTGAAAGCGTAGGTGGAAGCTTGAAACTTTGTTGTGCTAGCTTGATTGTATGATTGTTTGAAAAGCATATTGTAATGTTTACTTGCTTTGAAATCAAATCCCATACCCATGCATGAAAAGAACCTAGAAGGAAAAACCTTTAGGCCACTAAATGAATCGAGAACCTAGAAATATGAACCTAGAGTGGTCATAGTATGAATGTTCGCCAAATACTGATGATTTGCTCGATTTATAGCAAATGGGTGGAACAAGAAGACACTGCACTCAATCGACCACTTTGGATGAAACCGAACAAGGAAAACAAGGATTGCCAGCTAGAATTGACGCCACGTTGGAGGCAATGATGATTAAGATGTCTTAGCAGGTACTGGACCAACTGATGAAGGCTCTACCACAAATAGTCCCTCAGGCAGCACCACATCCACATGTACTTGAACCTATTCCGATTCCACCACCAGCACCGGTATTGCAAGAACGTCGGAGGAACCAAGAGGAATAGGACGATGTGAAATAGATGAAGCTCCTGATTGATTTACAAAAGCTTAACCCTCCATCATTTGATGGTACCGAGACCTACATCTAGGCCAACCATTGGTACCAAGAGATGGAAGAACTGTTAAATGTACTGAAGGTAACAGGTCCATAATGAGTGGCACTAGCCACACACCATTTCAAGGGACCATCCCAAGGATGGTGGAGAATGATGCAGTTGGACCCCAATACTGAGATTGAAGCAATGAACTGGGAGGAGTTCAAAGAGCGCTTCTACAAAAAGTTTTTCCTTGAAGCAACCCTTCGAAAGCTTCAAGATGATTTTGTCAAGCTCAATCAAAGAGACTTGACTGTGACGGAGTACAAGAAGAAGTTCATAGAGTTAGCCAAGTTCTCTCCAGATATGATCAGGGGGAAGAAAATGAAGGCTATTAGGTTTGCACAAGGTCTCAAGATTGAGATCTGGAAGGTGTTTATGGCATTGGACCTCTGAACCTACAAGGAGGTAGTTGAATAGGCTCTAATTTTAGAGCAAGAACTCAACTAGGAACAAAGGTTGAGGGGAACAAATAAGAGGCCTGGGAACGAAGAGGACCAACAAGGGGCCCACAAGAAGAACACGAATGGTAAGGCCCCATAGGGATAGAGGTAGAATAAGGGAGAGGCAAGGGAGTGGGCAAAGAGATTGGGGTTGTGTTACCTATGCAGACAGAGGGGCCATCTTGCTAGAGACTGCCTGACTGCACTAGCCTAGGCTCCCCAACAGTAGCAACCATAAAACACTTAGGAAAGAGGTCAGAATGATCATTTTCAGGGCAGACAACAACAACAAAATGCCAACAACGGGCAAAATCAGGGTCATGGGCAGAGCCAAGCCATAGTGTTTGTTGTTGAAGCTCAAGAAGATCAAGACTTACCCTAGAGACCCTAGTAAAAAAAATATTAGGAGAACTTGATTAGCCCTCTATTTAAAATTGCTATATGTTAGCATTTATGAATTTTAAGCTTTGATAAGGTTTTGTGCCTATCCTTTTCAATAAATGAAATTTATTCCCTTAAAAATCCTTGTTGGTACATTTTAAAGGTTCAAAATAGAAAGTATGGGAATAGAAAGTGTTAGTAATAACCCGAGGCCTGTCGTGTGGTCGAGTCCACCGAGACGGAGGTGGGGTATGACAAAGAAACTTTGACCTTCAAATAGATTGAGAACTTTAGGCTCGGCATGACTTTAAATGAAAAATGAACCTATCCTTACAACATGTTTTCTTGCCCACCAGATCTTTTGCGATCAGATCGGGGGTGAACAAAGGCAAGAGGAATGGCTCACAAGCCTAATAGAGGAAATTGAATAGGATAAACATATTGACCTTAAGTTAGATGCTAAAGATACCCTAAGACTTAGGGAGAAATTCTACATGGGTAATTATGGATTGTCTCACTAAAGTGGCTTAGTTCCTGCCAATCAGATCCATTGATCAAGTCAGTAAGTATGAGAGAGTCACTGGACACTAAAGCGATGTATGGGCTAAATGAACAATTTCAAGCCTTACTTGTGTCAAACACTTTTGGGAAACTTAGGTTCCAGTTTTGCCAAGAACAAAACCCTACACCCAGTCAGTGGTGGCTAAGGTGTGGACAATATCGTCACAGTGGGCCTGAGTTGTTACAAATGGTATTAGAGTCGCTTTGTTGCTCTCGAGGGGGTTAGATTGTAATAATCCCACATCAGGCTGTCCACAGAGTGTTGATTGGGCTATAGGTGCATTTTGCGTGCATCTACAATCAACGAGGCCTTTGGGGGGGGGGGGGCGCTCAGGTATGAGTCTCGACAAAAACAAAACCCCACACCTTGGGCGTGTCTAAGGTGGAGACAATATTGTCAATTGTGGGCCCGGGTGTTACAGTCAGTTCCTCTCATGGCTCTTTAACCTCAATTATTAGCCATAAACCAACTACTTTTGATTCAATAATCAATGAAACAAGTAAGATAATCTATGATTAACAAATTTTACACATATTCTTGATGAATTTCACATCAAAATCCATTTTTAACACACTTACACATAGTTTTAAAGGCTAAGCTTGAAGGAAATATTTACCTTCCAATTCAAATCCCATTTTAGGTTGAATTTCCTATCTTTCCAAGTGATTTCTCTACTTGATTCCTTACTTTAGTTTGCAACTTCAATCTCACTTTTAATTTGGCTATGGTAAACCTTGTTTTTTAAGCTAAACACATTCCAATTTTGGCTTAAAGAAAACAATTATTGGTGGTTTACCTCAGCTGGAGAGGGGTGACAAAGAAGATAATAATTTTGTATCATGGGAGAGTATTTAAGCACGATGGTTTGCCACCTTGTAATATGCTTGTAACACCCTGAACCCTCGAGTTCTTATTTGGACTTAACCACAAGGCGGGTCCGAGCGGGTATTACTTTATAAACGACTCACATTTGACTTTCTAGTTCTTTTATCCCAAGTCTCGTTGAATACATAGAGTACTTAACTCACATAGATTTAAATAATTAATCCAACAAGACAAAGCAATTAGAGATAAAAGAAATCTTTATCATTATTTATTTATTGAATAAAGGAAATAGTACATAACCCAAATCAAACTATTATAGCAGAATATCAAAATTTGGGCAACATGCCCTTACAATTAAATAGAAATATTCTAAGTCTTGATCATGCATCTTTAGTTAATCAAATCACTAAAAGATTTAAAGTATGAAGGGTAATGTAATACCCTATAATATGGCACTAAATAAAATGAAACAATTCAATTGCATTTGATTGAATTTCGATGAAATATGAAAACGGGTCCATTTCAAAGATAAATTTAGCAGATCCAAAACTCCATTTTAGTGAATTTTAAGACCTTAGAACGACCTAAAATGACATGAGATGACAAAAACTGATCAACTAGACAACATATCCAAAAATCAGCTCAATTGGCCAAATTAGGGTTTCATTTGCCTAATACCCTTCATTGGAGTCTAGATTATGAAAGCAAATGAAATAAGCATCACCTTAGCCAAATGATAGTTTGGAAATGTGCATTATTTTGATATGAGCACAAAAATATATATTAAAGTCCTTAATTCTTAGTAAATAATGAGATATGAATTTTTATTAAATTCATGTGGATCCATATATGCATGGCCACCCCTAAACATATGCGACCCACATGGTTGGAACACCATGATCATGTATACCCTCACCCTACCCAACCTCAATGTGACATTTATTTTCTTTAAAATCATGTAGAATGATCCTATGTGTCATGCAAATGATCAAGTATACTACACCTATGAGAAACCATGAAGAATGATCTCATACACACCACACTTTGATCATCATTACCATCCCTATTTTGCAGAAATCGGTCTATGAGTGTGTGTGTGTGTGTGTGCACAGGTGAACAACCCTAATTAGAAGTATTTAAATGATGAACCATGCTCACACATCAAACCCTAGCTGTCACACACAAAGGGGAAACTGAAAATCATAAACAAGAAAGTTTTCTTAAGCCAAATGTACACTAATCTTGGGGCCACAATGGGGAGTTACCATCATGTCCTTAGCACAAACCCTAGTTGTCACATTGGTGCTCACATGCAAACCATCTCCTATTGATTTTGGAATGTTTGTGTGCTGCCCTAGCTTCCCAAGATGTCCCCTTGCCTCTTGAAAATCTATATAAATCCCCCTTGTGCACACTTTTTCTTCATCCCAAAGTAAGAGTAGACACTTCCCTCTTAACTTATTCTAGGCTTCTTCTTGGAAACCTTTTTGTTCTTGAGTCATCTTGAAGTATTCTTGAGTGCTTTGGTGTTTAATTAAGTGTTCTTGAGTTATCTTTGGAGTGCTAGACATTGGAATAAGGAACCTCTATTGGATTTCCATCAAACTTGCAATTAAGGTGGAAGTGATTTCTAAACTCTCATCTTTTCTTCTTTAGATTAATGTCATTTTTATTGCGTGTTTAGTTTTCAGAGATCATTTATGTTTCAATTTCAGAAATTTATTCATGATTTCAGTTTCAGTTTAGTACATGAGCATGTTTTAAGCATTCATGAATTCATGTCATGTCTAATACCATGTTTAGGTTTATTTCAATAAATGATTCATGCTTTGATTTTCAATTGTTTATATTCTAAAATTTAGTTCTCTTATTTGATGATTCTTCAATATGAGATTAATTATGAGATGTTGGTGATTAATAACCATGTACCATCATACTGAACATATGGGTCACTATGGATCTTCTTTTCATGTAACTAGTTCACATGGTGTAAGACTAAAATACTTGGTTGGTGGGTAAGAGGCCCTAAGTCCAAAAGTCCAATGAACTTGGCTAAAAAAATGCCTTTTCACTCTAAGGAGATATTTTGTAAAGAATAACAAGGGCCTTGAAAACCCTTTTGGTCTAAGTTACAACTATACACAAAAATGTTGCGTGAAACGCCTAATGTATGCAAGTGTATGAATTATGGATGTGTTTTTAGTCTAAATTAAAAAATTTGTTGTTTGAAAAGGATCTACTAGGCTATGTGCTTACCCTTCTTCTCTTATTTTTCAGGAAATTGAACATGCATGAAGACGTTGCAAATTAGTGATAATCTCTTTATTTTTAGAAAGTTCCTATATAGGCATGTGTTCTCGCTGTATAGTTTCTTTTCAAAATTGAGTTATGTACTCCACTTTATTAAATTAATAAAGTCTATGAATTTCTTTTATCTCTTATATTATTGCCTTATTTAATTAATTTGATTTCAAAATTTGAGTTAAGTATTTTTAAATTCTATTAATGCATGAGATAATTGAAATAAAATGTTAAGTGTGAGTCGCTTGCAAAGTAATACTGGTACAAACCACCTGTATGGTTAAGTTCACTGTCAAAACAGTGGTTATGTCCAAAATTGAAAAAATACTGGGATTGGGGTGTTACAAGTATGGTATCGAGCCTAGGCTTCAAATGCTTTGGGCTAGAAATAAAAAATCAAGCCTAAACATGTGTTGTTGGGCTAGAATTAGAAAGTTTAATCTTATATCAATAGTGGTATTAGAGTTAGAGAATATTAATTCATTTAGGTTCAACCTGTGCTTTGAGTTGAAATTAGAATGGACCTTCTATTTTGAAATTGAAAACCGTTTTTGGGAAGTGCTTTCGAAAAGGATAGATATGCTTTGAAATGTTTTCTTTGAATAAAAAGATTACAAGTTGAGTTAATAGTGAGTAAGCCTTGTCCCGAGTAAAGCTAAAAATTGAAAGGGAGGTGGGTTATCCCGCTCGAGAAATCGTAGTTGCTAAGCAGACTTTAATTTTTCCACTCGATCTAAAGGTTGTCTAAAAATGTGAGAATAGAATCTTTGTTTGGTCAGGACATGAGATCGGAAATACTCTATATCTTGGGTTTCTATGCAGTATGGGATGTATAGAAATTTTGAGGTATGGAGGAAACTTGGACTCGGTGTAACAACATAGGCCCACCATGATGATATTGTTCCCACCTTAGCCACCATTGACTGAGTGTAGGGTTTTGTTCTTGGCAAGACTCGAACCTGAGTATCCCAAAAGCGCTCGACACTAGTAAGGCTCACAAATGCTCATTTAGCTCAGGCATCGCTCTAGTGTCAAACTGATGTGAGATATTACAATCCACCCTCTTGGAGCAATCCTGTCTTAAGGATTCACACCTTTGTTATACACAGAGCAGCTTTGATATCATTTATAACAACTCGAGCCCACCATGACGATATTGTCTCCACCTTAGCCACCACTAACTGGGTGTAGGGTTTTGTTCTTAGCAAGACTCGAACATGAGTCTCCCAAAAGTGCTCAGCACTAGTAAGGCTCATAAATGCTCATTTATCCTAGGCATCGCTTCAGTGTTGGACCGATGTGAGATATTACAATACTTTTGCTACACCCCAACCCCCAAAAGACAGGTTTAAGCTCAACCATAGGGCGGGTTGGGTCTTATGTTACATTTACAAGTACATAACTTGCATCTCAATTCCTTTATTCTAATACTTACTGAAATACTCATAAGTACGCTTCCTTTGAGTTTAATATTCAACAAGATAATACAAGTGAATAAAGGAAAACTTCAAACTCTTTATTTATTCAAAATAAGGAAATACATTATTGCATTCATATCATCAAAAGAAAGAGTACATAACCCTAAAATTTAAAAGTAAAACTTCAACAGAAATGAATCTAAAGTGAGAAACATGCCCTTACATTGAAGAAAACTTTCTAAAAAAATAGAAACTTTCTAAATGTAGCTACTATCAGGTTTTCATTATCATCATATTCAATTTCCTAAAAATGATAAAAAAGAGGGGTGGGCACATAGCCCAGTGGATCATTCATCAAACTACTAATTTACTAATTCAAATTAAAAGTACATCCAATTTCAATCACTTACAAACATTAAGCATTTCAAACAATATCTCGTTAGTGTTGTATATTTGACCAAAAAGGATTTTTAATCCCTTGATGTTCTTTATTAAAATACTCCTATTCTAGGATAGAATGACAATTCATCTTGTCACATTCCATTGGAAATAAGGATCACATGTCCCCATTCCAAATAGTTTAAAACACATTCACACTTAGTGATGTTACTCATATACACTAAGTATATGTAAAGAACACCCATAGCATCACTTAAACTACTATGATGGTATGTGGTTCTTATCTTCACTTTCTCATACTTAAGTTTAAATAAATATGAAATAAGATCATAATAATTAATAAAAGAATTTAAATAATCAAGAAAACATGGGAAACATAAATAATATGCTAGAAAACTCAAAAACCACTAGCTGGTTGGGTTGCTCGTGCGATGAAGAGCAAAAAAAAAACAGAGGAAGAAGATGCAAACCGCGAATTAGCTTCTTTGCTGCTAACTGTGGTGCTTGATTGATGAATAAGAAGAGAAAAAATGAAGAAAGTTGTAGCTGCTAGCCGTGAAGGGAAGGTGCTGGGTTTTTGGATGAATGAAAGAAGTTGAACATGATTGTAGCTGGTGGGTTCCTTGTTCCATGAAGATGATGAATGAAGAACAAAGAATGAGGAAAATTTGGATTTCGTGATTTGGGGTTTTGGATTTGAAAGTGGATTGAGTTAGCCGAATGTGAATTTGGGATTATTGATACATATTGGTCATGATTCAAAAAAGAGGAATAGTTCGTTGAATGCTGTTGTATCTATGCGAAGAAGAAACAGTAGCAGTTACTATTGTTGGCGTTGTTCGCGCGACGAAGACGACGAGCGTTGCCCGAGCTTCGAACTCAAAGCTGAAAGGTATAATAATTTTGATTTTTAAATTTAATTTTTAGATATTTGAAAAGTAATTATTTTTCTTTGATTTTTGATGCAAAGAATGAAATTTAAAAAAATTCAAAACCTCGTAGTTGAAAATATGAAAAATTGAAGCTTGATTAAATATTTTGATGCTAGAATTATTATTTTGATTTATGTTAACTTTTGAATAAATATTGAAATAATAATATTGAAGTTAGGAAGCTCAACATTTTTTTGCAAACCTAAATTGAAAAAAAAATATTCTACAGATACAATCCTAATGTAATACCCCAGAATTTTGTCAAATAATTTAAAATAAATAAATAAGTTTGAGGAAATTAAATGAAATAAATCAAGTGAAAATAATTTCAAAGATTTTAAGAAATT
>JAJIYU010014781.1:0-13030 GCA_030144865.1 Tinospora cordifolia
GTAGTCCCCGATTTTCCTTGTAATAAAGCAGAACTTCCTTTTCTTGTGGACTCCACACCGATGGGAGGGAATGGCTCTTTTATTATCTAATTATTTATCTTATTTTTTACTAATTTTATCTCATTTTTACTAAATTTAAAAATATATTTTACACAAAAAATTTTATATTACATATTTACTTCATATTACCTTTAGTAATTAATTAATTATTTATATAAAATATTGACTTCAATATAATGAACTTAAAAGATAATGCATTTTAAAAATTAAAAAAAATATAATATTAATTGTAAAAAGAAACAAACAAAATATATTTAACAACCTCTCCAAAGAGGTTTTATCCAAAAATAATCAGAATGAGATGATAAACTTGTACCGTATCAACTGTCACCTGAAATAAAAAAGTGGGGTGGGTTCATAAGTCTAATGAATCATACAAAACATCACAAATATTATCAAACTAAAATACAAAACATGTAAATACTTTAATTATATTAAGGTGTTTCAAACATTTCATTTGTTATTTTGTTGGAGCACAGACTGAAAGAGTCTTGCTCTCGATGTCCCTGTATGGTTCGAGAGCGAATTTGGGGGTAACCACTGAGGGCCGGTTACCTTTCGGAATTATGATTTAAGGAGAGAAGTCCATAGTAACTCTTTATCCGAAGACACAACTAGTTGTTGCAGTTAGCTCTAGTAAAGACACCGACGATGACATTCAAAGGTCAATCATCACCTTGGTACGTAGAGTTATTAAATCTTAATTTAATCTTTTTAGTTGTACATTTCATTCCAATCCATACACAGTCATCATATGTAATACTTTAAAGTAAACAACCAGATATGTTCAAACACTCGTGAAGATTTAGACCTGAATCCATTATCTACTTATGTTGTAAAGCAAGTAAACAACAATCATCGGTAAACGTCAAGTCATTCCAATTAGAGATCAATCAAATATGCCCTAGCATGCTTCTAAGTATCCAATAAAAGTAAACATAAATCATGTTTTGCATTTAAAGTTTAAATAAGGCTAGGGAGTACGGTAATTACACCCACATTGTATCTCCTTCCCTTGTGCCCTTACTTCTCATCGCACATGTTTAGATCTTTAATATATAAGATTTTAATATCAAAATAATGTGAGTCTAAAATATTCAAAACATGGTCAAAATCTTAGATTTATGTCTTTTACATCGGTATTCCACGATGTACACAAAGCCAGAACAAAAACGAGAAAAGATGGGGTACACAACAGATTATAGCGGTAATGCTTCACATTACCACAGTCGCCAGAATCGGCGATATGTATTTAACACTTTAATATACACACATTAGGCTTAAAACACATATCAAACTAAAATAAGTCTTTATACCTTGGAGATCTATATTTTTCCTCTTTGTTTCTCACCAAAACAAAGTCTTACAACCCTCAAATCATTTACGCTTTAAAGAGAAACGTGTTTACACTTAAGAAAATGATTCACAATGTTGAGAAATCAAGATTTCAAGTGGGTTTTGTGATTTTACCTGAGTACAAGATGTTTTGGAGCAACACCTCCACGTATCCTCTTCTTGGTAGAGCTTGTTCTTCATAGATCAAAGCTTACAAACTAGTAGAGAGGGGTTTATGAGAGTTTAATCCGCCTTAGAACTCAAAAGAATGTTAAGAAACGAGATTAGAAGGCCTGGTTAGGGTTTAGGAGAGAAAACCCCATGTTGCCACGCATAAAACTCAAATCTAGGATTTTTCACGAACATCACATATTTATAAAATCCGTGAATTATCGTGGTCACCGACGCAATAACCAAGATGACGCATTTCTTTCTGCTTTATTGGTTTCTCCAAGATTATCAAGGTAACTAGTGAAATTTTGGTTTTTGCGTATTTTCTTAGCCATTTCTCGTCCTTTTCGATTTTACATTATTTTTATATTTATTTTAAACTTATTTGAACTTATTCTATATATATGATTTTCAAGTATTTTATTATTATTTTTATTTGTTAATCAACTATTTTATTTTTTTTATTTTTGTTTACTAGTGACGTAGAATTCTTATAGACTTTTAAGGTATTAAAAAAAATTAAATAATAAAGTTAAAGGTAAGTGAAAATTTAAAAAAAGATTAAGTTGATTGTAATTTCTCAATCTCATTGAAATTGAGGAATTTTTTTTTCTTTTTCTCAATCTCGTTGAAATGTGGAGAATGCTACATTTTGAATCCATTACTTGGATTCATTTCTATCTTTTTTTTCTTTTCTTTTCTTTTCTTTTTTTTTTCTTTCTTTTTTTTTTTTTTTTTTTCATTTTCTCTTAAGCGTGTTACAAACCAATATGTTATCCTTTCCTTTCTTTTCCACCTTTACAATCAGCAACCTCCTCGTTGAATGAGTCCTCACCACTAAACGGCTCAAATTAATCTTTATAGGATTAAGTCTTCAAGCCCCATAAACATTTAATCCAACTGTCCTTAGCCATAATCCAATTCTCTTCTTTGCTTCTTTTCACACTTGCAGCAAATCTACCGTTGTGATGATTTTGAGTTTTATAAAATTCTTAGTCCTAAAGTGTTGCTCTTAATTTAATGGACTAATTAATTTCTTCTCAGAGACACTGGTAATTAAGGAAGCCAAAACATATTTCATACATATACAATTAATCGAATCGAATTTACAGATACAAGTCGGTACACTCAAAATTTTGGGATTCTCTATATGATCTCTGAAAGAGTTTTCTCTTTCGATCAGTTCATCAATTGGGTCCCCAACAGCTCAAGTACATCACTTTCCTCAACGATTCCTCCGATTGCTTCAACTTCTCACCTTCTTCTGCGCCTTTCCTCGCAAGCATCGAAGCCAAATACACTCTCCGCGACTCCGAAAACGATCCAATGTTCTTCCTCGCGTGCTGATGCAACGAGCGAAGTGCGTAGTTCCATCTGCAGATCCCTTGATCCTTCAAAGCTTCTACAGCTCCGATGCTCGCCGCCACGATCCAGGCTCTACTCGCCGAACTCATCTTTACCTTGATTCTTCCTAGCAATTAGATCTTCTTCGATCTGATCTTCTTTAAGAGGCTTGCCTTTGCTTTGCACTAGTATCACTGACGTGGTTGCTACTTGTGAAAGAAAGGGGCCGCCTTCTTTATTTATATCAAAGCATCGGGATGAGATTATTTGGCAGTAGCTAGAAAAGCTGAAACTGGGGCCTGGACGGCAGTTTCGTCTGGTGGTTTTAAGTTACCGGAGGCTCCTTTGGTTGTTTTTTTTCAGATCCATGCATGTTGATGTTATAAGCTACTTTGTCGTATACTATTATCTAATTAAGAAATGATTATTACCAGATTAATGGGGAAATCAATAATAATCTGTGGAGGCAAGTGGCCCCTGGTTTTCCTTGTAATAAAAGCAGAACTTCCTTTTCTTGTGGACTCCACGCCGATGGGAGGGAGTGGCTCATTTATTATCTAATTATTTATCTTATTTTTTACTTTAATTTATCTCATTTTTACTATTTTAAAAAAATATATTTTACTCAAAAGTTTTATATTACATATTTACTTGATAAGACCTTTCATAATTCATTAATTACTTATATAAAATTTTGATTTCAATATAATGAACTTAAAAGATATAAACAAAATTCGATAAAAATTTTACAGAAAAGAAAAGAGTTCAACGACAAGGGTCACTTTATCAAATGATTTGGCCTTTTATTTTAACAATCTCGAGGATGTAAACCAGTTTTACCAAATTATTAAATTTGTATATTGTATGTTGTTATTGCTAGATATTTTAATGAATGTAAATATTTATATTTTAAATATTAAGTTGTTTGATGTATTTGTTATTTTATATTTTCTAAATCTATTAAATAGATTATAATCTTCAATTTCATAGTGTTAAAAAATTTTAATGTATAAAAAATATTAAAAAAAGAATATTAACTTGAGAAGAAAAATTGACAAATATATTAAAACATGTTTATTATAAAATAAAAAAATTAAAATAAGAAAGAAAAGCAAAAAGTAAATAGTAAAATAGCAAAAAAAGATAACATAAAATAATAAATAATAAATAATAATAAAGGTCTCAAATGATTAATTTTTTTATTAATTTAATACTTAAAATTATTAAATAATTAGAATTTTAATTTAATAACAAAAATAGTAAAAACATATAATATTTAATTAAACTAAATAATTAAAATTAAAATTGTCTTTAACAGACCAAAAAATGAATGAAAATTAAAAATTAAAAAAAAAAGTAGTGCTAAGATATTGTGGTGAATCACACAACCAAACCTACACCATTTCTTCCAAACAAACACCATTTCGGCCCTAGTTAGAGTTGCCCTAAGAATTTGTTTTGGTCGGTCCTTGCACATTTGATTGCTTTAAAATTTGTAAGATATCTTTTTCTGGGGTGGTTTATTTATGATATATCATGTTAGATATAATTTTGGGTATAATTCTTAAGCATTAAAAGTAAGGATATTTGTTTTCCGAGCCAACCAGTATTTTTGAATCAGATAGGTTATTTAATAGGGTCGGTCCTAAGTATTTGGGATTATAGGGTAAGACATAAATGATAGGCCCATTTTATTTCAAATCAAGTACTTTTATAAGTTTTTCTTATAAACAATTTAATTATCTTATTTTAAATTTCACACAATTATTAAATGGGGACAATCCTAAAAAATAAATAAGTCTATAATTTTAATTTTATATTTGTCAATTAAATCATTTTATTTAAATGACATAAAATTAGGAAAAAATGATATTTAAGTAAAAAAAAAAGGTATTATAGTGATTAGACATTAAAAGAAAAGATTTTACTTTTAGGATTATTATTACCATAAGGTTGTAATTTGGACATGATAGAATATAATGAGATTAAAGTTGAACAATCTTACTACTGGTATTGTAATTAAAAAATAATATAACATATTAAACTACTTAATTTTTTTATTTGTGAAATCGTATAAAAGTTGTAACAACGTCCGAAAATTTAATCTTAATTAACTGAAGTTAATGATTGTTAATCACGATCCAGAACAATATGACATGAATATCGAAGACAATAAAAAATTTAGTTCGAGCACAAAACAATTAATTAAGTGACAAAATTCAAATCAAAATCTTTGAAACATAGAGAAAACTTAAAAAAATAGATAATCTATGGTGCTCATCCTTAGATTATATCTATGGATCCATCTAAATACTAGAAGTTAGATTTAGTTCATACTAAAAAGAATAAAAACACACAAGATCTCCATAGAAAATATCAAAATTAAAATTATATAAATTGTTACTAGGAAATGTTCTCCACATTATCTTGGCATTCTTCCTCTTTTACCTCTTAAATTTTCAAAATATTCCTCCAAAAAGAACTCCAAATTTCATCTTTTGTACCTCTCCCTTGCAGCCTCCCACAACCAAATCTAATATAAAGACAAAATACTAAAAATAAAAGAAAATAATTGCAATTTCTCATATGGACTTCACTCATTAGTATTCCTCCCTTTTTTTATATTTATTTTTAATGCACTCCCTTGGCGTTTTGTACTTCAGAAATTCATCCTCATTATGCTTGTCTTATTTGTCACTAGTTTCCTTGTTTCATTAAACCTATAAAACAGATAAATATTTATGTGAGTGCACACAAGCAAATTATAAAACTATTAATAAACTAATATCTAATAACTACTTAATGAAAATATAAGCTAATAATAACTATAATAATCTAATAATCATGCACATGCACTAATTGATGAAATAATGTAAAATAAATGAACATATGCATTAAAATACCTATATAATGTAAATATAATATAATTTAAAATGTACGTTAACAATACTAATTGACCATGAAGAGTTTGACTTGGATCACCCCCTCTGAAAAGGTAGAGAAGTTATCACTTTTCAAATAAGTGAAAGAGGTTGCAACAACCATACCAACCGATTCCCTTCCCAATAGGCATGCATGACCCAATAATACAGACAGAGACTTTTATGTTAAGTAGAGCACCTCCCTCAGCCTAAATTTCAACCTATAAGGCTCGAAAATGTGGGAGGCCTGATAGGGAATCTTGTGTGCACTAGGAGACTAGAGAGCATGTAAAACCCAAAAAAATTTGACAAAATTTTGAAATAAATTAGAGTAAATAATGAATAATTTCATAAATAATTACTTCATGAAGTAAACCACAAAATTTAGGGCTGAAAAGTTCTTAGCATCAAAAACCCATAAATTGAGCTCAAGAAACTTGAAAATAAGGTTTGACACTTTAGGGTTAATATAATCATTTTATCATTAAGAGTAAAAATATTATTTTACACCATTTACATATGCCCATGA
Source organism: Tinospora cordifolia (assembly GCA_030144865.1). Lineage (NCBI taxonomy): Eukaryota > Viridiplantae > Streptophyta > Magnoliopsida > Ranunculales > Menispermaceae > Tinospora > Tinospora cordifolia. The sequence continues at coordinate 6,361 of JAJIYU010014781.1, forward strand.
CCAAGAGTAAATAAGTACCATACTCATGAGCAGACAATTAAAATAATTTTTGATCACTTAAAGACAAAATAATGGGCTAAATTCACCCCAGAATATGGGATTAATATATCATTTTCTAAAATTAGGTGGGGTGAACTGAGTGATAGTGGTGAATTAATTTAATTGTGAGGTGATTTTAGCCTTACTCTAAAATAATTTTGACCATCTAAGGACAAAATAACCATTTTGCCAGTCTTTTGCCTTAAAATTTTAAAATATAATATTAGCATAAAAATAATTAAATAATAAAGTAAAAAGTAAATGAAAATTTTAAAAAGATTAAGTTAATTATAATTTCTCAACCTCGTTGAAATTGAGATTTTTTTTTTTCTTTTTCTCAATCTCGTTGAAATTTGGAGAATGCTACATTTTGAATCCATTACTTGGATTCATTTATTCTTTTTTTTTTCTTTTTCTTTTTTGATTTTTCTCTTAAGCGTGTTACAAACCAACATGTTATCCTTTCCTTTCTTTTCCACCTTTACAATCAGCAATCTCCTCGTTGAATGAATCCTCGCCACTAAACGTCTCAAATTAATCATTATAGAATTATGCCGTCAAGCCCCTTCAAGCCCCATAAACATTAATCTAACTATCCTTAACCATAATCCAATTCTCCTCATGATAATTTTGAGTGTTATAAAATTTTTAGTCCTAAATTGTTGCTCTTAATTTAATGGACTAGTTAATTTCTTCTCAGAAACACTGGTAATTAACGAAGCCAAAACATATTTCGCATACAATTAATCGAATCGAATTTACAGATACAAGACGCTACACTCAAAATTTTGGGATTCTCTACATGATCTCTGAAAGAATTCTCTCTTTCGATCAGTTCATCAATTGGGTCCCCAACAGCTCAAGTACATCACTTTCCTCAACGATTCCTCCGATTGCTTCAACTTCTCACCTTCTTCTACGCTTTTCCTCGCAAGCATCGAAGCCAAATACACTCTCCGCGACTCCGAAAACGATCCAATGTTCTTCCTGGCGTGCTGATGCAACGAGCGAACTGCGTAGTTCCATCTGCAGATCCCTTGATCCTTCAAAGCTTCTACAGCTCCGATGCTCGCCGCCACGATCCAAGCTCTACTCGCCGAACTCATCTTTACCTAGATTGTTCCTAGCAATTAGATCTTCTTCGATCTGATCTTCTTTAAGAGGCTTGCCTTTGCTTTGCACTAGTATCACTGAAGTGGTTGCTACTTGTGAAAGATAGGGGCCGCCTTCTTTATTTATATCAAAGTATCAGGATGAGATTATTTGGTAGTAGTTAGAAAAGCAGAAACTGGGGGCCTCGACGGCAGTTTCGTCTTGTGGTCTCTGGTTGTTTGTAACTTACCGGAGGCTTGTTTGGTTGTTTTTTAAGATCCATGCATGTTGATGATGTAAGCTAATTCGTCCTATACTATTATTTATTAAGAAATAATGATTACTAGATTAGTGGGGAAATCAACAATAACTCGTGGGGGCAAGTAGCCCCCGGTTTTCCTTTTAATAAAGCGGGAACTTCCTTTTCTTGCGGACTCCCGATGGGAGGGTGGCCTCTTCTTATTTATCTATTTATTTATTTTTATAATACAGTGACGTCGGAAACTTAAGTCTCACTAGTCCACTGTAGGGTGCACATCTTAACGTGAAAACTCAAGAAAACTTAAAAGAAAGAAACAAAAATATTCACTTGGGGACGAGTAATTGACTGACTAAGAGTAAAAGAAAGAATTAGCGAGATTCACTTGGGAACGAACTAACGAGATTCACTTGGCAACGAACTAACTTGCTTAATTGTTTGACTAAGGGTGATAACTCATTACGTTATAAATGAGTCATGTCTAATCATATTACATACATTTAAAAAAATAATAAATTATATTATTAATAAATATATTAATTTTAAATTAATTAATTTATAATTTATTTATCTTTTATATATATAACACAAAAATTTTAAGAACTTATTTTATTTACTTTTAAAAGTATTAATAAATTTACTAATTTTGTTAATTTCGAATGAATAACACATAAGTCGGTATCTACAAGGGAAGACTGGGCTAGCCATATAGAATTTTAGATGTATATGAAAAAAGAGATGTAAGTCTTATTACTACGTAGAATGTTAATTTGGTTTTATCTATGTATTATCTTCAGTAAAAAAAATAGAAATGTAAATGAATACTTTTGTATATATATTATATAATGGATTATTTAAGTTATTTATATGTCATCATAAATGATTGAACTTTTGATATAAATGTTCACTATGTCATCATAAAAAATAATTTAAGCTAATTGTCCTATATAAAGATGTTATAACTAATGTGCTTAAAATGAATTAAACATAACTAAAGGTTTTAGAGATGATCACATATCTCGACTTGTTCCAAATGCTAGCCCCAAAAAGAGCCACAGTTAATGAGACTTTAAAATAATGGGTCTTGATCCAGTAGGTCTCATCCAGACAGGATCGAGACCCTCTAAACCAATTGAGTGGATCTCTGCCCTCCGAGACCCACCGAACCCGTTGAGTTGGCCTTGGAGGGACAAGACCCACTATTGTCCTGAAATGAGTGTTATTTACTTCCTAAGCAATTATAATTCTAATGAAAACGCTCTCATTTTTCTAAATAAAAGTTTTTTTTTTTAAATTACATTGGACAACAAAACAAAAAAAAATCCACATGTCTCATCTTATGAATAATGATATAATATTATAACTATTATCAAAAATAATATTTGACTTAAAAATTTTATATTTTGATTGTTTATTTCTTAATAAATAATAATATATTATTCTTATTATTAAAAATTATTTTACATAAAGTTTCTATTTAAAATAATAATTTATATTCATAAAATATTTATCTTATTGGCTTGAAGTCCTTCCATCGAGAAATGAAGTTGAAGTCATAATTAATAAATAACTATACTAAATTGCTAAGGCCCTCCGCTTGTAACGAAAATATTAAGGAAAGTAAATTAACTCAAATATGTATCTTATTTAAATGCATATATTGTTCAAATATTGTTTAAAGTCATTACAATGATACAAAATAAATTGATCTAAGCATCGCGAGAGACCCTCCGCTTCCTTGAAAAAACCTTTCGAAATGGTTACGACGATCTAGTATCATTTGACACAATGGGGCTCGAAAGCGTATTCGCTTCATCAACAATCCTAGAATGCACTGCTCCTCCAATGTTATTCCCTGCAAACGCATTGATTATAGAGTCCACACAGCCGCATGCTCCATCATACTACTCTTTAGGCAATGATTTCCATCGCAACCCAATGTCGAGTGCAATCCTAATCCGTTGGCACAAAAATTAAAATTATTAAAAAACAAACATAAATTCATTGTTGTTTAAATACTCAACATAAATATGAATTTTTACTCGATTGGCATCATTTTTTCAAATTCTGGTTGCCATGCTCAGTCTCAATTTCTGAGTTTTTGACAATAGGAAAGAATATTGATGAGAACCACTCCACATAACGCCCAAAGATGATGTATCTCATCCCTCTGAATACTTACTCCCAAAACATGGTTTTGCCATCTCTTAAATAATTGTGGCATGAGCATATGTTTTACCGAATATTTACTTTGGTGGCCCTTCGCTCAACTTTTGTTGGTTTAAGTGGAGCGTTAGGTATTAATTGTACACATATTAGTTATCGGAGAAATCTATCAGGGTGGCATGACTCTACAATTTTTAAGCAGTTAATTAACCCAATGTAAAAAAGCCACCTCCAATACAGGTGCACCTTCTCTTGAATCCCTATACGGATCCCAGTAAACCTAAAAAAGATACAACTTTTTTAAGTTGTAAAGAACAAAACCACATACTTATAATTAAAAGATTTCAATAACATATAATACTTACCTCATGAGGATGCAATTGGTCGATTGTCCAACGAGGCATAAACATGTATTTATCATTAAGACCCATCTTCATCCTTTGGATTCACATCACAGTGCAAGGCTAATTATTATAATAGTGGGGATTGATGTGTAGATGAGTAAAGGAAAAATGGTCATATATCTAACCATATAGAAATCACAAATTCAGACAACCATCAGATATAAATGTATGATCTTATATAAGGGTGACAAATATTCTTAATTAGGGGGAGATACCTTGCAACCTGATAGACCTCGGCTCGTGAAGCACTACCAAGCTGGCGATACGAAAATGCAAGAGTGGCTGCTCCCTAGTCATATGACTTGATAGTGTCCAAATTCTTTGGGAGCTGAAGTAACGAGACGTGAACTCGGGTACTGCTCTTATCAATAAATAATGTACTGCCTAGTAGATACAAAATGAAAACTCTTGTAGTTGCTTCAACACCGTAGTATTCATTAATATTCTCTTTGGCCGTATTAAAGAGATTTTGTAGCAATCTCTTACTTATAGTGAGCCCTTTAGCCCTTTTGATCTGTTCAACGGCTTCTTCTTCGGACACACCAATGCAGTCACACACTGACTGCACAACACCATCGAACTTGATTAGTTTCACAAAAATCGATTTGTCTATCATTGGAATACTAAAAAGAATGTGGACATCGTCAAGTGTAATCGATATCTCACCAAATGGGAGATGAAATGTATTGGTCTTTCGATTTCACCTCTCAATGAATGTCGATATAAATGTCCTATTAGCATAGCTATAGGAATATGTCATCAATAGGCTCAATCCAGATCTATTAATCAACTCCACTAGGTGAGCCTGTTCTAAGTGACATTCAAGGTCCAAAGACTTGATCATATTCCTGTGGTTGATACATTTCAGTGGGCCTCGATGCGGCACTCACAATTTTTTTTTCAAAAAAATATATTTTTAATTATTCATTGTTTAGAAAAAGAAATGTTTAGCTATAAACTATAAGGATAAAAATTTACCTCGTTCCTTCATACTGCTACAGCAATATGGTACTTAAAACTCTTAAGATTGACGGATCAGCCAGACTAGTAGGAAAAGGTCCAAAGGTATCTCACCTTCTTCATGCTTTTCAGAAATGTGGCCTGCTTCATGTTCTTCAACTTCTTTTTCTTGTTGTTATGAATAATAGGAGGAGCTTTCACTGACTGACGAAGGATTAGATCTTGTTGCCGCCATAGCTCACCTTCGTAATGCCTTAAATGGGGACCTAAAAGAAGATGTACTTTTTGACTAGGTGCTCGGCCTATTTTTTTATAGCTGTTGTCTTTTTTGGTGCCATTTCTACGTAAAATATCACAAATTAGTAATTAATTGTAATATTCAAATGTAAATAAACATATAAATAAATAAAAAAACTAGAATTTTTTTTTTGTCAATTATGGGTCTTGGCCACAGTGGGTCGCTCGACCACTGTGGGCCAAGACACTAAGAAGAGTCTTGGCCAAGTTGTGCTGAGCTTCTTCAAACAAGAGTTTCGGCCCTGCGTGGCTGAGACAATATCTTCGCAATGGGGAATCCATTGCTCGAGATTCATATACGAAATTAAACTCAAAATTGCTTAAATTATGATAAAATAACTTTCAAACACAAAAAACTACAAATCTTACCATATCTGTATTTCTTTTTTGAAGATTTGTTGAAATTTGGCGATGGCTACAACTCTGGTAGTGGCATGACTTTGGTGTTGTAACAGCTGCAAATGCATTCTCTAAGGCCAACGCAACTAATTTTCGAAAAGAAAAATAAGTGTTTAAGACTACGACGGTGGTTTCACGACCAACGACGATAGAGTTTGGCGTTGGGTTGCTCAGTGGTTAAGAAGGGTGAAGAAGGGGTTCATTTTAGGTGGGTAATGAGGTTAGTTATAAGGTTTGAATAAGTATAGTTTAGAATTTTCAGGAAAAAAAAAAATGGGGTGAATACTATCACTTTTTGAAAATTAGATAGGGAGTTTTTTAAAATTAGATAGGTTGAACTTTGATAGAGGTGAACTAATCTACTTGATTGTCTAAGGACAAAATAAACATTTCGTCCCTTTAAGGCAAAACTTTACCCCGACTATAAAATGTAAAAATTTAAAATATAATATTAATATAAAAATAATTAAATAATAAAGTTAAAAGTAAGTGAGAATTTAAAAAAGATTTAGTTTATTATAATTTCTCAACCTCGTTGAAATTGAGGAATTTTTTTTTCTTTTTCCCAATCTGAATCCATTACTTGGATTCATTCCTTTCTTTTCCACCATTACAATCAGCGACCTCCTCCATTGAGTGAATCGCCACAGCTAAACGTCTCAAATTAGTCATTATAGGATTAAGTCTTCAAGTCCCATAAACATTAATCTAACCCAATTCTCTTCTTTGTTTCTTTTCACAAGCAAATCTACCGTTGTGATGATTTTGAGTGTTATAAAATTTTTAGTCCTAAAGGGTTGCTCTTAATTTAATGGACTAATTAATTTCTTCTCAGAAACACTGGTAATTAAGGAAGCCAAAACATATTTCATATATATATATACAATTAATCGCATCGAATTTACAGATACAAGATGGTACACTCAAAATTTTGGGATTCTCTATATGATCTCTGAAAGAGTTTTCTCTTTCGATCAGTTCATCAATTGGGTCCCCAACAGCTCAAGTACATGACTTTCCTCAACGATTCCTCCGATTGCTTCAACTTCTCACC
>JAJIYU010014782.1:0-13043 GCA_030144865.1 Tinospora cordifolia
TACCTGGATCATTAATTCAATAATGGTCCATAATTCTTTATACATATACTATTGGATAAATTAATTGACAAAAATTCTTGTTTATTCGTTCTAAATTATGAGGTATTACAAACATCGATAACCCTCTAGATTGTTACAACCACTCCCCATCCCTAAATAGAAGTGGGATAACATTGCCATGGATTTTGTTAGTGGTTTACCCAGGAATTAGAAAGGAGAGGATATTGTTTGGGTAGTCGTGGATCGCCTCATCAAAGTGGTTCATTTCCTACCAATAAGATCCACAGACCAAATCAGTAAGTTGGAAAAAATCTATGTGAAAGAAATCATCAGACTTCATGGTGTACCCAAGACTATTGTGTCTGATAGAGACACTCTCTTTGCTTCACAGTTCTGGCAGAGTCTCCAGAAGGAGATGGGTACTAAGCTCACCCTGAGTATAGCCTTTGACCCTCAAACGGATGGTCAGTCTAAAAATGTTATCCAGATTTTGGAAGATATGTTGAGGTATTGTGCTTTAGACTTCAAGGGGAACTAGAACAAGTATATACACCTGGCAGAGTTTGCCTATAACAACAATTACCAGGCAAGCATAAAGATGGCTCCATTCGAGGCTTTCTATGGAAAACCTTGCAGATCACCTACCTATTGGGCTGATCTTGAAGATCATGTATTAACTGGGCCAAACTTGGTGGAAGAAATGAGCAACCAAGTCAAGTTAATACAAAGGAGACTGACTACTGCACAAAGTCGTCCGAAGAGTTATGCTGATAAGAGGAAAATACCACTAGAGTTTCAAGTTGGGGACAGAGTATTTTTGAGGGCCAGTTCTCAAAAGGGTATCAATAGGTTCAGATTCAAAAGAAAGTTATCTCCGAGGTTTGTAGGACTCTTAGAAATGCTTAGAAGAATCAGAGAATGTGCTTACGAGTTGGACCTACCAAACTGGATGACTTCAACTCATAACGTATTCCATGTCTCCATGTTGAGAAAGTACAAACCTGACCCCTCTCACATCATCCACTGGTAAGAAGTGAACATTCAAGATGATGCTACCTACAAGGAAATAACGATTAGAATCCTTGATCACAAGGTACAGAATCTGAGAACTAAGAATATTCCCTTAGTTAAGGTATTGTGGAAGTATCACGGGATGGAAGAAGCTAACTGGGAGCTGGAGAGTGAAATGAAGACCAAGTACCTGCATCTGCATGTATAAATTTCGAGGGCGAAATTTTTCTAAGGAGGGTAGGTTGTAATAGCCCATAATTTTGTCAAATAACTTAAAAATAAATAAAGTTGACAAAAAAAATTTAATGAAATAAGTAAGTGAAGATTTATTGAGACTCTTGTATGAAAATTATGTAGGAAAAACGAGAAATAAGATTTATTGAGAAAAAATCTAAAATAATTAGAGGCAAATGACACCTTAGTATTAGGATAATCTAACAAATGATATAAGGTAAGCAGAATTATCAAATATTATTTGTATAGAATTATTCTTATGCATATGTTGGAACAATTGTGGAGTTAACTATCAAATATGAAGTAAGTAGAGTAAATTATATATATATAATTATTTTTATCTCTCTGAAAATAAAAATATGAAATAGATATATAGAAAAAAATATCCAATAACTACAATATTAAAGAAATAGAAAGGGGGGAATATTAGCAAATCTATATAATATAAGTAGGAAACATAGGAAAATTTAATAAAATAGAAAGATATGTGCAAGGTTGGGTATAAACCATATATACATAGATTAGAAAGTGAAATTCGGTTATATCATTAGCAAATTTCGGATGATGGAAACATTGGAAACTGATTTTGGCAAATATACTGCATCCAACGCCTAGAAACGTGTAATCCCGCACGATCTTATGGTCCAAGATCCACCCGCATGATCCGACGATCGCGATCGAGCCCACACCAATGCATTGATGCACCGAATCACCACGATCCAACGACCCACGTTCGATCTGCCCGATCCAAGGACGCACAACGCGAGCGCATTTTTGCAATCACGATCTGCGATTCGTTGTGCGATACTAGAGGACGATCCAAGCGACGAGATTAATGGATCCAAAAAATGTAAAAATCGCAAAAAAAATACTAATAAATCTGAAAATTGGTTTCTAAATTCCAAAGAATTATCCAAAATACACTTCCTATTCTCGTATACTTGGGAGGGATGAAATTTTTGATGAATTGGCAAGTTTCCTACAAAGAGAACATCACCAACTTACCATTCTCTACCCTTTTGAACTCTATATAAACCTCCTATGCTCACAATTCCTCTCATCCCAAGAAACAAGAGTTGACACTTCCTCTTGTTCTTAAAGCCCTCTTCTTGGCACCCCTTCTCACCTTTCTTTTCTCTCTTGTGTGTGAGAAGTTCTTGGTTTGATGATTTATTTTGAGTGATTTTCTTGGTGGTTGTACGTTGGGAACTCTTGCTTAAACTTTGGGGAGAAAGCATCATAAGGTGGAAGTGACTACTAGAACACCCTTTATTCGTATTCACTCTAGTATCATTATTCATTGTTTTGTGTTTTCCTTGAGATCAAACTCTTTTAATTTTAGTTTCAATATTTTACAATTTATTATCAGATTTTTTTTTAAGTTTTGATCCATGCATTACTCATGTTCATGCCATGTTAGTAACATGCTTAGGATTTTATTTCATTGCATGATAAAAATTTTGGATGTTCCATGTATGATTCTTGTTTTGATTATAAACTAAATTTTCTTTTTTTTTTTTGAAATAGTTTATGTTCTAAAAATTATATATGAGTATGAGCTTTAACATAAGAAGATTGCATCAATAACTACGTACCATCATAGTAAACATGAGGTTACTATGGATGTTCTTTTCTCATGGATAGCCATGAGCTTTTAAGACCTAAGTGCTTGGTTGGTGGGTAAGCTCCCTAAAGGCCAGAAGTCCAATGAAATTGGCTATGTGATGCCATATTTTACTTTAAGGAGGCATTTAGTTAAGAACATCGAGGGATGAGAAACCCTTTTGGTCTAAATTACAACTTGAAACAATATGACGCTTGAAACATCTAATGTATGCAAGTGATTGAATTATGAATGTGTTATTAGTTTGAATTTGAATAATGGTTGTTTGAAAAAGGATCCTCTAAGCGATGTGCTCACCCCTTCCTCTCTTATTCTTCAGGAAATTAAATTATGAAGACTATGGAATTTGGATAGTTTCTATTTTAGCAAGTTTCTAATCTTTTCAAAGTTTCCTTTTAAGGTAAGGGCATGTCGCCCAATTGTGAATAAGTCTTCCGCTGAAATTTAATTTTTTATTTTAGAGGTTATAAATTTCTTTGATCAACAATGTAATAGTTTACTTTTACATTAGAAAGTTATGTATTTTCCTTTCATAAATAGAGTAGTTGAATTTTTCTTTATCTTTAATTACCTTAATTTTATTAAGTGAGAATTCGTATTCTTGAATTTACTCTAAGGCATGAGGTATTGAAAAAAATAGAAACTCAAGTCTGTGTCATTTGTAAAGTAACATGGACCCAACTCGCCAAATGGTTAAGTCCACTGTCAAAGAATGGTAGTCATGTCCAATACTCGAAGAATGTGGGGGTTTAGGTGTTACAAAGATCCATCTTATCAATTTGGGTTTTACATCCTTCTTTGCAAAGAGCTGACGAATAGCTGCGCGATCGGTGAAGTTCTTGACATGTGATCCCAAAATGTATGACCAAACTTGTCACATGCAAAGAAAATAGCCAACAACTCCTTTTTAGTGGTAGTATAATTCTTTTGTGCACCATCCAACGTTTTTCTTGTGTAGTATATAGCTTTGAACATCCTATCCGTCTTTGTCCTAAAACAGCTCCAACCGCATAGTCACTCGCATCGCACATGACCTCAAACATTTTCCCCCAAACTCGTGTAGACATAATAGGAGCAGACGTTAAAGTTTTTTTTAGTTTATTGAAAGCTTCAATACACTTAACTGTAAAATTAAACTCAACTTCCTTTTCAAGCAAAGTACACATCGACCGAGTGATTCGAGAGAAATTCTTGATGAATCTTCAATAAAAACTTGTATGCCCCAAGAAACTTCTTACGTCTTGCACCGTCATTGGGGTTATTAGCTTTTCAATGGCTTTAATCTTTGCCCTATCCACTTCAAGACCATTAACAGAAACTTTTTGCCCCAAAACAATGTCTTCTCGAACCATGAAATGACATTTTTCCCAGTTAAGAACCAGGTTTTTTTCTTCACAACGAGAAAGGACTCTTTCTAGATTAAATAGGCATTCATCAAATGTTGCACTAAACACATAAAAGTCATCAATAAATACCTCCATGATGTCTTCAATCATATTTGCAAAAATTGTCATCCTACGTATCTTAAAGGTAGCAGGTGCATTACATAAACCAAAAGGCATCCTCCCAAATGCATAAGTTTCATATGGGCAAGTGAAGGTTGTCTTCTCTTGATCCTCTGGTGCAATAACTATCTGATTGTACCCTAAGTACCCATCTAAGAAACAATAAAAATCATATCCAGCAATCTGATCCAACATTTGATCCACAAAAGGAAACGGGAAGTGATCCTTGCTGGTAGCATTGTTCAGCTTTGTATAATCTATGCATACACACCATCACGTGGTTTTTGTTGAAGCAATTGTCTCTCCTTTCTCGTTTATGACAACCATGATCCCTCCTTTCTTAGGCACAACATGAATGGGGTTAACCCATTGTAAGTCTAATATTGCATAATCAATTCTTGCATTCAACCATTTCATTAGTTCTTTCTTCACCACATCCTTCATGATAGGGTTGACTCTTCGCTTGTGCTACACTGTAGGCTTATGTGAATCTTCCATTAAGATCTTGTGCATACAAATAGCCGAACTTATCCCTTTAATATCTTCAATGGTCCATCCTATAGCAGCCTTGTGTCTTTCAACACTTTCAGCAACTTCTCTTCTTGAGCAAGGGTTAATGAATGGAAATGATTGTGCTTCATCCAAATAATCATATTTCAAATGTTCTGGAAGTGGTTTCAGATCAATAACCCTAAGAGTTTCTTGAACATCTTCGAATTGATGAGCTACAAATAATGATGCTTCTAAAATGTTGGGCTTTGGTGGGCATGCTTCTAAAGCTAACACAATTGGCTTCTCATCTTCAGTCATAGATTGGGGAAAGGAAAGTGAATGAGAAATACATCCCACCAAATCATCTTCAGAGCTTAATGCATCCACCACCTCAACAATGCAAGAGTTTATAACTTCTACCCTTTTGCATTCATGCAAGTTACTAGGGTTGTTCATTTCTTTGTAGAGATTGAAAAAAACTTTTTCTTCATTCACTCTAAAGGTTAACTATCCTTTATGGACATCTATGAGTGCGTGACCTGTGGCCAAGAATGGTCTCCCAAGGATGAGTGGTATTTCACAATCTTCTTCCATGTCTAAAACCACAAAGTCCACTAGAAATATGAATTTATTCACTATGACTAAGACATCCTCAATGACACCCTTTGGGTATGTTAAGGATCTATCTGCGATTGTGGTTGGCTTGATTTATGACATTCCCAACCTCTTGCACATTGACAAATGCATGCTTGCCCCAAGACCACATAATGTCTTCTCAAAGATTTCAAAACCTATGTTGCATGGTATAGTAAAACTGCCCGGATCTTTCAATTTTTGAGGAAGTTTCTTTTGTAGCATGGCACTACACTCTTCAGTAAGCTTCACCATTTCAAAGTCTTCTAACTTCTTCTTCTTAGACATAATCTCCTTTATAAACTTTGCATAGTTGGTCATTTGTTGCAGAGCTTCTGCAAATGGAATGTTGATATGGATCTTCTTGAACATTTCCACAAATTTAGCAAATTGTTCATACAACTTCTTCTTTTGGAACCTTAGAGGGAATGGCAATGGGTGAGATTCAAAAACCATACACTCTTGAGTGACATTTTCCTTGGTTTTTCCTTTTGATTTTGAAGGCTCTTCATTTTGTACAGCTGGTTGGCTTGGAGCATTCTTCTCGTAGCTAACAACATCTTCAGCTTCAATGGATGGCATAGCTGGATATGGTGGGCTTGCTACTTCTTTGCCACTTCTAGTAACCATCGCCTTGCAACTCTCTTTTGGATTAACTTGAGATCACTTGGGAATGAACTCCGCTGCTAGTTTGACACTATCTGTGCTAACTGTCCCACTTGAGTTTCTAAACTTTCAACTATGGCATTCATATTTCCAATTTGGATCTTAATGCCAGAAACTCTATTGTAATTTTTGTTTACCCTTCCAATTAACTCCTTGAAGAACCTTGACTGCATGTTCATTATTTCATCAAGCTTGTCTTCCAAAGATGGCTTTTTAATCTCGTAAGGGTTGTTGAGGCACAAAAATCTCGGTAGAAGTTAAGCATTCCTACTGTTTGCATATGAGAAGTTATCATGATTTCTCACTCCAAGATAATAATACTTTGGATCATTATAACCCCCAAGTGATCCTGGTATCCATTGAATATGTTTATGGCATTCATTTGCCCTATGGAAGCCTCTCCAGGATAGGACGTCTTGTTAGCTTCAGCAATGGACTATACCTGTTGAGTTTGCTGGTTTTGAAACTATCCACTACTATTCTTTTCTTCCACCAAATTCAGTCTATGAGTTATAGCCGTAATTCAAGCATGCAAGGCACTAATTTCATCCAGTTTATTAATTCCCACTCTTTTGGCTGTTCTTCTGTCAATACCATGACCATATGCATTAGCAGCCATGTCTTCAATCAGTTGAGTGGCATCTGTAGTGGACTTTCCCATCAATGAACCTCTTGCTGCAGAATCTACCAAAGCCTTGGTTGGTGGTGTAAGTCCATTATAAAACATTTGAATTTGGAGCCAAGGAAGGTATCCATGATGCGGACAATGCTTCAATTGATCTTTGAACCTTTCCCAAGTTTCATACAATGATTCAAATTCAAATTGCTTAAAGGAACGAATTTCACCCTGCAATTGATGCACTTTAGCTACTGTGAAATATTTTTGCTAAAATTTCTGGTCTATTTCTTCCCATGTTGTGATACTTCCAGGTAGCAAAGTTTTAGCCAACTTCTGGCTTTATCCCTTAAGGAGAAAGGGAAAAGCCTCAGCCTAAGCTGGTCTTCAATTACCCTGTTCATCTTGAAGTATCACAAATCTCCTTGAACGAATTAAGATGAGCCATAGGGTCTTCAATTGCTGAGCCTCCAAACTGTTGCTGTTGTACCATTGTATTTAAAGAAGGCTTCATCTCAAAGTTACTTACATTTATTGGTGTCCTTGCTATGCGCGAGTAATTTTTGTTCAAGACCGGTTTGAAGAAGTCTCTTAATGGTGCTTCTTTTTGCTGCGTTTCTCTATTATTCCCCACACCAAAACATCCACTATCAGCCATAGTAGGTACTCGCCCTTGAGCTTCCAACCGAATCTGATTAATTATTTTCTACAAATCTAGATCGTAAGGATCACAAGGACGTTTACTCATGCAAGCCTAAAACATCGAAAATAAACACAAGATCAAGTGTATTCAATAAACTTTAATAAATCTGGAAAACAATCAATAAAAAGGTAAGAACAGAAATAAAATTGCCTTGACTAAGACTGAACCAAGTTCAATTGTTTTTAAGATATTTAACACCATTTTCCCCAGTAACGGTGCCAAAAACTTGTTGGCTACCTTGCAAGTGTATAGGTTCGCATTAGTATTAGCTGGTGAGACCAAATATCATCTTTAGGAAAAATGAATTTATTAAAATACCTTAAATTCTAATTGAATGTTGTTTTTCATTTTATCAAAACTCTAACTAAAGTGAGTGTATCAATATCTGAACAAGAATCTAACCTATCGAAAGCAATTAAACTTTGTTTTTGAAAACTATATGAAAGGGTTGTCTAGGATAGTTGATGCCGCTATATGGCCTGTGATTGTCATTTTAGATCATGAAATATCTACACTATGAGTTCTACCACCTATGATTGAAACCCTCTCCCGAGGCGTTGTAATATATATTAGTGTTGTCTTATAATGCCCTCTCCCAAGGTGTTTAATGAACAACATAATGTTATGTAATCAAAAGTCTTGTGTAATCCCCTAGATAAGTTAACAACCTTCCGATCAATCAATTATTCTAAGTATATACTGTGACAACCACGCATCAGACCTCTCTTTCGAATTAGTCTAATGCTTTGAGCTCATCATGTCTACGGCTAGTAAACATAAAACATTAAACATGCACAATATAGAATAATGTTTTAAAATCACTAATTTCAACAATAGATCACAGTTCAAACATTGGACATTCACATCTCAGGCAAAGAAAACTAAGTAGCTTTACATTAAAGTAATTGAAAACATTAAACATGAACAAAGTTAATCATACTCAAAACTTGATAAAAATCTTAAATCCCTTTTTGAAATCCTTGCTTTTGCCTTACTCAGCTGTCACAATCGAGTCTTTTTGAATTAGGCATCCTTGGGCTCTAATAATCTCTCCTCTTTACAAGCCGACACTAAAAAAAAAATCCTAAAAATATGATAAACCCAATAATTAATCATGTAACCATGGTCCATAACCGCGGTCAGTATTATTGCTTAATGAAAACTCAGATTCCCCTTATTCTGTGTACCGCGGTCCACTGATTATGTCCACGATTCATGTTTTGGTTACCGCAATCACTAATTAACCGACCGTGGTAACCAGTGAGTTATGGTCTCATTCTGTCTTCCTTCGGCTATCTCGATGGTCAGTTATTCGACCACAGTCACTTGAAGCTTTCCTCATGATTTTCTCTTCTCTTTGTCTTTATATGATGCAATTCTCCTTTGGCTTTACCCTGAACCTGCAATACACTAGAATTCCTTCCCCAGACATCATTTTCTCATAGAAAGGCTTTAAATCTTGAAAACAAGGCTTATAATGTAATAAAACATGCGATTCCCTAATCTACATGCTCATGCTACTAATTATGCATAACTTTGTCTAATTTTCCTTTTATTTACTAAAAATGCAATAAATCACCTATAATGTTAACCTACCATGCAACTAACACATTGGCCACACAGCACTTAAGGAACGGTCAAAAGTTGGTGGCGTATGATGATGATGGACCCTAATACGGATGTTGATGCTATGAGCTAGGAGAACTTTACAGTGATTTTCTATGAAAAGTTTTTTCTGGAAATGGCCTTGAAAAAGCTATAAGAGGACTTTGTCCGACTGAATCATAAGGACATGACTATAGCTGCATATGAAAGCAAGTTCATAGAGCTAGCCATATTTCCACTAAACCTAATCAAGGAAGAGAGAATGAAGGCTAGTCATTTTGCATAGGCTCTCAAGATAGAGATTCGAAAGATAGTGAAAACATTCAGCTTAAAAACTTATAAATATGTAGTGGAAAAGGCCCTAACTTTGGAAGAAGAAATCAGCCTAGAGTGATGGGTGAAAGGAAAGAACAAACAGGCTAGGGATGAGAAGGATCATCAGGGGACCTAGAAGAAGAACAAGAGTGGTGGGAAAGGACCACAAAGATAGGGGCAGAATAAGGAAGAGTCTAGAGAACAAGAGAAACTGGGATTGTATTATCTATGCGGGCAAAGAGGCAATATTGCAAAAAATTGCCCAACTCCCACAGCTCAAGCGCCTCAGTAGCAGCAATAGCAAAACACTCAAGGGGGAGGTTAGAACGGTTGCCCTCAAGCTAAGTAGCAGCAATAGAATGCCAATCAGGGGCAAAACCAAGGCCGTGGACCAAACCAAGCCAAAATGTTTGTTGTTGAGCCCCAAGAAGACCAAGTCCCTATAGTGGAAGGTACATTCTTGTTATTTAACGTTGTTGTGAGACTATTGTTTAACTCGGGATTGTCTAAGTCATTTATCTCTAAAGAACTAGCTAATAGGTTATAACTTATAACAAAACACTACCCGTAACTTTGAGTGTGTCCACACCAATGGGGACCATTGTGACTTTGAAAAGAATGTGCAGTTGTGACCTAAGGTTCGAGGATAAACTCATAATAGTGGACCTATGTGCTTCACCTTTTTATGGATATGATGTAATCTTGGGGATGGATTGGTTTGACTAGTACCAAGCCCAAATAGATTGTCCTAAGAAACGAGTGACGATAACCCTACCTTTGAGGGAGACCTATAAAATCAATGGTGGTGTGCGAAGATTACCGAGAAGTCCAATCATAGCCATGTTGAAGTGCTTCAGGCAGAAGAATGAGTTTGAAGAACTCTCTAAAGAAGAACTTGTTGGACTGAAAAGAATTCAAGACCTAGCTGTGGTTAGTGAATACGAGGATATGTTCCTAGATGACTTACCCAACCTATCACCAATTGGAGAGTCAGAGTTCAAGATTGAACTCCACTCTAGAACCAACCCTATAGCCATACCTCCTTATAGAATGGCTCTAGTGGAATTGGTCGAGTTTAAGTCTCAACTAGACGAGCTCAGGGAGAAAGGATTCATCAAGCCAAGTGAGTCACCCTAGGGAGCTCTAGTATTATTTGTAAAGAATAATGATTGTTCTAAGAAACTTTTGTCGATTATCAAAAGTTGAACCAAGCTAAAGCAAAGAATAAGTATCATTTGGCAATGATTGATGACCTATTTGATCAATTGAGAGGTGCCACTCATTTCTTAAAGATCGATCTTAGTTCAAGATATCATCAGTTGAGAATCAGGGAGTCTTATATACACAAGACTGCCTTTAAAAGAAGATATGGTCACTTTGAGTTCACCATGATGCCCTTTGGTTTGACCAATGCCCCAACAACATTTGTGGATTTAATGAACCGAGTGTTTAAACAATACCATGACCAGTTTATGATGGTATTCGTAACAACATCTTGATCTACTCTAAGTCAAAAGCTAAAAACTTAGAGCACTTGCGGATCATGTTGGAGACCCTCATAAGGCATCAATTATATGCGAAGTTTAGCAAGTGTGAGTTCTAGATGAAGACAGTTAAGTTTTTTGATCACGTAGTATTGACATACGTTATCTCTGTAGACCTAGAGAAGGTGCAAGCTATCATGGATTGGAAGCAACCTAAGATAGTTACCTAGATTTGGAGGTTCTTGGGCCTGGCTGGGTACTACAGAAGGTTCATTTAAGATTTTTCCAAACTGGTAGAACTATGACCAAGATGACCAGGAAGGGAGTTAAGTTCGATGGGGATGAGAAGTGTGAACAATCATTCCAAGAACTGAAGAAGAGATTGACTACGAGCCCTATCCTAGTCACTCCAACCCATGGTGTTACCTATACCCTGTATATTGATGCTTCGCTAAGTGGACTTGGAGCAAAGTTGATGCAAGAAAGACAAGTAGTCACTTATGCCTCGCGACAATTGAAGGTACATTAGAAGAATTACCCTACTTACGACCTAAAATTAGAGGCCATTGCATTTTCCCTGAAGATTTGGAGACGCTACCTCTTTGGTGAGATATTTGATCTGTTTTCAGATCACGAGAGCTTGAAGTAATCTACACTTAGGTAGAGTTCAACTTCAGTCAACGTAGGTGGATAGAGTTCCTTAAAGATGATGACTTTCAATTAATTACCATCCAGGAAAGGCTAATGTGGTGGTTGATGCTCTGAGTGCAAAAATCAATAAACAAGAAGAAAAAGGCCAAATGTACCAGTTGATTGAGAACTTTAGGATGGGTGTGACCTTTGATGACAAACAATCCTATCTCTACAACATGTCTTGCCAACCAGATCTTTTGCAATAAATTAGGTAGGTTGCTAACTGGGTCTTTTGCAATAGATCAAGGAGGAGAAGAGGGAAGACAAGTGGCTCCTAGCTTGATAGAAGGAGTTGCACAGGGTATGCGTACTTATTTCAGGATAGATGCTGAGAATACCTCAAGGCTCAGGGAGAGGATCTGCGTACCTCAAAATGGACAGAGTAAGCAAACAATACTAGATGAGGCTCATTAGACCAAATATATGATGCATCCAAGTGGAGATAAGATATACCAAAACCTTACAAAGACTTACTGGTGGAGAAGAATTAAGAAGGTCATAGCTAACCATGTCTCTAAGTGCTTAATTTGTCAACAAGTAAAAGCAAAACATCGAAAACCCTTTGGAATGTTACAACCACTCCCTATTCCTGAAATGAATTGGGATAACATTGCCATGAACTTCATCAATGGTTTGCCCATAAATCAAAAAGGAGAAAACACTATTTGGGTATTTGTGTGATGGTGTGCCCAAGACGATTGTATCTGATAGAGACTCTCTCTTCACTTCACATTTTTTGGCAGAGTGCACAGAAGGAGTTGGGTACTAAACTCACCATGAACACTATTTTTCACCCTAAAGCAGATGGACAGTTTGAGAAAGTTATCTAGACCTTAGAAAATATGTTGAGATCCTATGTTTTGGACTTTAAAGGGAATTGGAGCAAGTACCTGCACTTAGCAGAGTTTGCCTATAACAATAGTTATCAGGCAAGTATTAAGATGGCTCCATATAATGCTCTTTATGGAAGACCCTGCGGATCACCAACTTATTCGGCCGAACTTGAAGATCATGTACTGACAGGGCCAGACTTGGTGGGAGAAATGAACAACTGAGTCAAACTACTATGAAAGAGGTTAGCTATAACATAGAGTCGTCATAAGAGCTATACTAACAAGAGAAGGAGACTGCTATAGGTCCAAGTGGGGGACAAGGTGTTTCTAAGAATCAATCCTCATAAGGGCATCAAGAGGTTCAAGTTAAAAGGGAAGTTATCACCAAGATTTTTTGGACCCTTAGAAATTGTAACACCCTGATCCTCGAAACTTTCAGTTGGACTTAATCACAAGGCGGGTCGGGCCGATATTACTTTTGCAAGTACTCAATTTGTATCAAATTCTATTTCAATTATCCAAACAACTTAATTTTAATTTAATAAGATTATTACAAAGGGAATAAAATAAATGTTCTAATCTTTATTTGTGCAATAAAATAAAGAAGTACGTACTTGAATTTCAAATAA